>QEOT01003023.1:55146-68475 GCA_003123785.1 Pterocarya stenoptera
TTTTTTTTTTTTCTTTTTTTGAATTTGTCCAATATATGGTAGCATGTATCCATGTGGTTTTTCTTCTTTGCATTGCAGAGATTGTCATCAGTGCTAGATGAGGCTGAGTCTTTGAAGCCAGAGTACCTGTGTCGAGTGGATGAACTGAAAAAGGCCCATTCTGGATCCAGATTGCCTCAACTTGATGGCCTAGAATCAACTTCATTTGGCTCAGATACATCTTTAGAGTGGCCTGTTGTGAATAGAAATTCTTACTTGAGCATTGACATGAAGCAGGTATAGACCCAGCTATAAGAAATTATTAACTGATAATTGCATGGTTACTCATTTTCTGGTCATTTGATTTATCTGACAATACAATGCTTAGGAAGCTTTCTTTCCCATTTCTTTTTTTTCTTCAGCATGGTTTCTCAGTCATAATGTTTTCTCCTACATTGTATGGACTTTGTAGGAACGTTCATTTTTTTTTTTTTTTTCCACATACCTTCAGTCAATTTGTTTGGCTTCTAATGTTTTTTGCTCTTTAGTGTAGAATTCTTATTTTTCAGTGTAATGTTTTCTTTTTATTGCTGCAGTATGCTAGTGTGGCACCTCAGTCTTCATGGAAATATAACAATCATCGTTCTCAAGGTTTATCATCAAATTCCACGCAAATTGAGCAGCAGTTCCAAAATCTGTAAGTATATTATTATTATGATTCTATTATCATGATGACTGGAGACATGAGGCCCGTATAGGACAGTCATATCTATGAACCATGCAAAATCAGCCCTTTGTAGACGGGGACCCTTTTACTTTTTATGTCTATTCAAGTGAGGAGCTGGCAGCATATGAGTTCATATATGGTGGGAGGAATGGTCCTTTTATGCTATCACATGAGCTATTGCTTTGGCTTTTGGATGTTTTCCGTTGATTCTTGATAGCCAGCTTTCAAAATAAAGGACAACAGGAGATTTATAGTGATTATGTATATTTTGTACCGTTGCACTGGGTAAACAAGGGCAGAGGGAGAGGTTATGGTGCAACATCATATAGATATGTTTGTTGTATCTATAAATTGAAGAAAAAAGTTGTTGTTTAAACAAAGTCCAATATGTTTGCATGTGCATATGACATCTGCGGTTGCTTGACTACGAGTTCAAATTATTTTATGGCATTGAAGTAAATTCTATTGGATCACTATGTCTATGCAAACCTGATTTAGGGCACTTCCCATTCATGAAATTTGAGGTTAGCAATTTTGTACTCTGATGAGATGCTACAATTTAAAGGGCCTTGGTTTGAGTTTATCATGTTCAGGTGTCCATCAAAGACTCATAGTAGAGCTCATATTCAAGAGGGAGGCCCTTAACCCATTTGTCACAGGCCTTTCTGAACCTGCTCAGTTCACCCAACACAAGCTATAATAGGACCCAGAGATTTTTTGCCCTGATAAAAGGCACACATTGTAGATGTTGGTAGGTAGGGGCATCTACTTTGTTCTACATATGCACTTTTTAAGAACCCTTACAGCTAAGGTTAGAGGAATGAAATGGACAAACCCCTACGGGTTGGCTCAAGTGGTAAATGCCTTGGGCTTGGGGGTATGCTTCCCCCAAGTCTAAGGTTCAAATCCCCTTGGGTGCAAACAATCTTTAAGGGCCATTGGACTAGGGGATTTTCCCCTTGAAATACCCGATGTGCACTTGTGGTAACTCCTTGCCAATGGCCTGTTTCCGGACACCCAGTGCCAATAAAAATAAATTAAATGGGCAAGGACTTGAGGTGATCTTCTATTGATTACTACCTATACACATATTGGCATTTAAGGAAGTACCAATCCTTTTAAAAAGTTTTTGAATATAACCTTATAATATAATATAACATACCTACGATCTTGTATACTACCTGGGTACTTGGGCTTACTTGGGCTTTGATTAGTTATATCTCTCTTGTATACTACCTGTGTACTTGGGCTTTGCCTAATTATGAGGATCAATAAATTTTTTTACTTATAAAAAAAACAAGCCTATGCAAAAGTTTAATATTAGAGACTGGTAGCAAGAAGTGTATGCTCTGAGAATGAAGCTAAGAAAGGTACAAAAGAGCACCTTTACTTGCTCCTGGTCTTGTGAGATGATTCCTGAAGAGATTGCCACCTTAAATTTGATTCTGTAAGGTGTCTCACCTTGATGTGAACCTCCGAAATGCTTCGTTAATCCTATGTTGTTGTTGATCCTCTGGCTGCTCTAATCTCCTATACTGTTCTCATTGAGCATTCTTTTAGTTCATCTGTTCTTGGTTTTGTTCAATGCTATACTGTACTAGAAATCTAGAGAGAGTGGGCCGTATATTCTCTAACTTGAACTGGTGCTATGGCTAAACCACGTATTTTAGTGTTGTAGTTTCTGTGGGGATAACCCGTAAAAATTAATATTTGTAAATGTGCAGATCATTTAGTTTACCTCCTCCGAAGAAGGAAACCTTATCTAGACACTCATTCTTCGGTCCAAACGGTCTTCGGGGACAGTGGCTAGGACCTAGTGTAGAAACAAAGGTGAACTCATTCTTCAGTCCACACTAATTAGTATTTCTTCTTCTTCTTCTGGCCTAAACTTCATGAAGTAATGAAGACTAATGTGTACAGGTTCAATATCCAAACAACATGGACTTAAACCCTACAGAAACTTCAGGGTAAGGACTTCTGCTGAAGTTTTCCATTTTCAGCTATGCCTTACAAACTTTTTTTTTTGATAAGTAAGAAGTAATTGTAATTTTATTAGAAACGAATGCTATGCCTTCACACTTTTGTTACTTTCTTTGTATTTTTTTTAATGTTTTAAACTTCTCTCAAACGAATGCTATGCCTTCACACTTTTGTTACTTTCTTTGTATTTTTTTTAATGTTTTAAACTTCTCTCACATGGCATCAAAATGAATTTGAAAGAATGACTATTTTACTTTCTATTTATCGTCTAAGTTTCTTCCTTCTAAATTGTGGCTGCTCTTAACATTTTAAATTTCATCCGTGGAAATAGTCTGAATCAGGCTGGCCAACGTGATCTTGTGGCAGCAAAAAATGGCGATCCCACTGGCAACAGATATACAATGGAGTCAGTGCTCTCCTTGGATGATGGTAGATGGCCACGTCCTACTGAGTCATGCTCTCTGTTGATCAATGAAGCAAGGGAAGATCCTTTCCAGTTGTTCAAGCAACCTTCCATTCCTCCTGTCCTTGTTCAACTGCAGCAGGACGTCACTCCAATTCCTCCCTCAAAAGTTGCTGATCCAAGACCTGGACCAGCTAAATCTTCTCAGGATGGGATGCCGAATTCTGAGTCATATCAACATCTACACATTGTAGGATTTCTCTGCAGACACTTGTTTAAACAAAAAACACATTTGTCTATTTCTTGGGAACTTCAGGATAATTTTTCCTTTTCCTTTTTACTTTTAAAAGGTCATATGCATCTAGTTCTTGATGAAAATGATGCTAGTTCCATTTAATTTATATTGCAGCCTGTAAAAATGATGGAAGATTTCTTGAGGTTAGCTCGGGCAAACACTCAAAAGAATTTGGAGACATGTGGTGTTCTTGCGGGTTCACTGGTATGACTAACTAAATCTTTTAAGAACAAAAAATGATAGTGTACTCAGAGGGGAAAAAAGGTTAGTAGGGAAGTTGATCTCATTGTTTATTATGTTTCCAATTTTGCATGGCTGCAGAAAAACAAGGTTTTTCATATCACTTCACTTGTAATCCCAAAGCAAGAGTCAACTTCCGATTCGGTAAGATGGTTATCAATTTATATTCTTCTTTATGCCCTCTCTCTCTCTCTCTCTCTCTCTCTCCAAGATGTAGTCAAGTTTGCGTTCTGTTTGTTGTTATAAGGTTTATCTTAGTCCCCCACCCCCAAAAGCAAATATATTGGCTTTAAAGCAACAAAATGCTAAAAGAATATTGAGTATGTGTTATAATGATCAAATATTTAGGTATTTGGAAGAATTTGAGATTCTTGCACATTTGATTACCATCCGAGATTAGGTCTTATTCCCTTTGCAGATGTGCCCTTTAACCTCTGATGCTAATGGAGATCGTGTTAAGTAATAATTTCAAATATCACTGATTTAATCGAACTTCCTTTGCCAATATTTCTTTATTTCTTCTAAGTATCACTAACTGTTTTATTGTGGTTTTCTTTAAAGCGCTTGTATAAACTTCACTATTACTAGGTGCACCCCTTCATTGTATCTTTTAATTACGAATTTTCTGTTATGTGATTTGCTTGAAAGCATAGAGAAAAGAGGAAGCTAGAATTCATATGTAGCCTCTCTCACACATTTACCATATATAGATTGCAAATATATATATTCACTATCTAGATAGGTGTATGTCTTGTATATTTCATGTGTGCTTGGATTGTGCATTTTGCTCCTGTTAATGAAGCATTATTAATTAATCAAGATTGAAAATATAGTAAAATGAATACTCCACATTCCTCTCACTAACACATTCTTTTAATTCTAATACTCCCTCTCAAGTTGGAGCATATAGATCATACAAAGCCAACTTGGAACAAGTTCGTTCTAACTGATTACAATAGAGATATGGTGAATATGTCAACTAACTGGTCTCCAGACTTCACAGATGGTGTAGATATATCTCCACTAAGTATCTCTTCTCGAATGAAATGACAATAACCTTAATATCCTTTTTTCTTTCATCAAAAAATGTGTTAGATGCAATATATAATGTGACCTGGTTATCTTAAAACAATGGGATATGAGTTAGAGGTGAATCCTATCTTTTGGAGAAATTATTATAACCACGTCACTCTATCAATATGCCACCACCATCTGTTTCTTGCTTTTCCAAGGGACCAAGTTACTGCCTAAGAACAATATCCTGTAGTAGAACGTCTATCTAGAGAGACCTGTCCAATATGTATCAGTAAAACCTTCTATCCTAAGATGTCCATCTGAGCTATACACTATCCCAAGACCTGGAGGTTTCTTCAAATACTTAATAAGAGTGATAGCTCCCAAATGTGAAACACTAAGAACCTCCAAGTATTGACTAACAATACTAACTTCATATGAAGTATACGACCCCTAGTTGTTGCTTAAGACCATACAAAGACTTTATTAGCCTGTAGATAGAACCTTGATACTCCCCCCAAAGCAATTAACTCGGGTGGTTGCTTCACATAAATTTTCTTATGTAAATCTCCATGTCAAAAAGCATTTCTAACGTCCAAGTGAAACAAGGGCCAATCAAGATTGGCAAGCTAAGAAATTAGGTAATGAAGTAATGAGATCTTTGCAAATAGAGGAAATTTCTTATTTTAATCAATACCATATGGCTCCATGTAGCCTCTGGCAACCCAACAAGCCTTCCATATTTCAGCGAAGCCATCACGCGTGAACTTAACAGTGCATACCCATTTACATCCATCAGTCTGTCTATAGGCCATAAAGCAACAAGTTCCCAAGTCTCATTTTGATGCAAGGGCTTAATTTCCATTTCCATAGTTGTATCAAACCCAAATTAGATGAAGCAGTTATCTCTAAGGGTAACATGTATACACCCTAAGTGGAGTAGTCAGATGTTGTGGTGACAACTCTTTGTGAGGAGAGATTGGACTAAGAAAATTTGGAATTGGCGAGGAGACATGAACATATTGTGGTGGGCATCGACTCTCGTGTCAGATTTTGGTATGACAAATGGTGGGGTGAACGAAGCCTCCAAGACACCTTCCGTGCCATTTTTGAGATCGCACAAGAAAAGGATGCAACGATAGCCGATCTGTTGGTCTTTTCTAGTGGCTCCCCTGAATGGAATGTAGATTTCATTAGGGCAGCCCAAGACTGAGAGTTGGAGACTATCACAGAGTTCTATGAGGCATTGTATTCCGTAAGCATGACAGAGGGTACCATAGATAAGATGAGCTAGAGCTCCTCCAAGAAAGGTAAATTCATTGTCAGATCATTTTACCAAGTTCTAACGAGCCTTGGATTGACCATGTTCACATGGAAAAGTATATGGCAGACGAAAGCTCCTTCAAGTAGCTCTTTTCATGCGGACATCATCTTTAGACAAGATCCTCACCACAAATAATTCAAGGAAATGCCGGGTAATGGTGTTGGACTAGTGTTGTATGTGTAAGAAAAATGGTGAATCATTATAACATTTGTTTTTACACTGCAAGGTGGCTAGGACCATGTGAGATGATTTTTTTCGTGAGAATCGGATTGTCATGGGTCATGCCTCTTAGCCTGGTGGATTTCCTTACATGCTGGAGAGGCCCTTGAGGCAACTCACAAGTGGTAGCAATCTTGAGAATGGTTCCTATATGAATGTGTTGGTGTATTTGGCAGGAGAAAAATGATAGAAACTTTGAAAACTGTGAGAGATAATGGATGAGCTTAAAGTTTTCTTTTTTAAAACTTTGTTCTTATGGGCGGGGTGGGGGCCATTGTTTGTAATGGGCTAAATGTCCATGATTTTTCTCCTTTCAATTGTAAACTCTAATTAGGTTATTCTCATGTATACTCCCTGTGTACTTGGGTTTTGCCTACTTTTATGAATAAAACTTCTTGATTACCTATAAAAAAAAAATATGGAATTGGAATTGAGATGGGTGAGATATTAGCTCAAGAGTATAATCACGCAAAGATGAACATCTGTAAATTATGGAGTAGACTCAAACAAACTTGAGATTGGCACTAGTAAAGTAGCATTGAAAAATAGGATTATATTGAGTTCCAAGAATATCCACGAGTTGAGCCCTACAAGTTTGTGGTTCCAACGGGAAACCCAGATCTATGTCCAAGGAGTAACCCTTTTGGCTTTTAGAATAACCATGAAAGACACATATACCAGCATAGAGATCAAGTTTATGATAATCGGGACCCAATATGTGAACGTAGCAGACATGCCCTAAAACCCTTGGTGGCAAGAAAAGGGGAATGAAGAAGAAAATTTTCACTATGGCAACCACAATTCTTATTCTGCCATGCCCGCCACCACCGACAATGACGGAACTAATGGCAGAGTTGATGACGGTATCATAGTGATGATGATGTTGATGGTGCCATTTACCCCCAGTCAGGGGTATTAAGTCCAGTCCCCAGAGTATAATCATGCAAAGATGAACATCCATAAATTATGGAGTAGATTCAAACAAACTTGAGATCGGCACTAGTGAAGTAGCATTGAAGAATAGGATTAGATTAAGTTCGAAGAATATCCACTAGTTGAACCCTACAAGTTTGTGGTTCCAGTGGGACCCAATATGTGAACGTAGCAGACACACCCAAAACCCCTTAGTGGCAAGAAAGGGGGGATGAAGACAATAATTGGGGATGAAGAAGAAAAGTTCCACTACGGCAACCACAATTCTTGTTCTGCCATGCACAACGCCACCACTGACGATGATGGAACTGATGGCAAAGTTGACAACGATATCATAGTGATGAGGTTGATATCGGTGCCATCTATCCCCAGTTGGGCATTAAGCCCCATATTTTTCTACTTCGCTATCAGTTATATCAAATGTGTGTGCATGTGTGAGGGCAAGAGAGAGAGAGAGAGAGAGAGAGAGAGGGAGGGAAAATTAGAACAAAGAGCTAAACCCTAAACCCGTTGCTCTAATATCATGTTATAGAATTTACATAAAAATATAGAGAGAAAAGAGGAGGCTAGATTTCATAAACAGCCTCTCACACCTTAATTATGTACATTCCTCTCACTAACATATTCTTCTGATTCGAAAAAACTTTTATAACATTCTCATATAAGAAAATGAATATAACATTTCCCTGCTGCTGATGCCTGCGGAACGCAATTTGTCTTTTTTCTGTGTTGTCTCAGTTTTTATATTGGCAGAATTTTTATTCTGTACAACCTGTATTTATTTCTTTTTTATGAGTATAGACATATAACGACCACAGTGGGAGTCGAACCCATGACCTTTTGATAAATACAGGTTGTATTTATGTTTTAAACTCCCTTCATGTTCAGTGTCAGACTTTGAATGAGGAAGAAATATTTGAAGTTCAAGACAAATTATCGCTCTTTCAGCTTGGTTGGATCCACGTAAGTGTGTGAATACTTCGATGCCCAGTTGTTGTTAGCATTACTTCTCATTAAGTTTTGCATGCTCATTATTATCTCTGCTTTGAACTATTGGAATGTTGATTCGAAAAAAAATTTAAATTATTGGAATATATAATATTATTTTTAGGGTTGTGAGCAGGCTAATGGCCTCACTGGTTTTACACTTTTTGTTGATGTTCCTCTTTTTGAAGTAATAGGTATGAAGTCAGTTGGGATTATCTAGTTCTGTTGTCCTCATGCTTATAAATATTGAATACAATCCTCAACGCATGTGCTTTCCATGTACACATGCTGTAATCGGAGGGATTAGTGTTGTCATTTTGTTCATGTTTTACTTACAAATGGTGATCATGTTGGTATGTCTATAGCTTTACATTATATATTAAAAAAGAAAATCAGATAGCTGCCCAGATCATTCTTTTTTTATGAGTCTGGATAAACTCAGTCCCATGAAAAAAACATGTCATGTAAATATCAGAACCATCTTTAAGTTCGGGGCTCACTCTATAGGTGCCATTACTTAACTTTTTTTCTCCCCTTTCTTGGTTCAACTGAAATTGTATTTGGGAGTAGTAAAACTGTCTGTACTTTGTTTATGAGTTGATATGCCTTTCTTTTACTGTTGATATTGTAAAGAAAAAAATTTATCATGAGACATGCAGATTGTTTGAAAAGCCAGACTTTTGTATCCAACAACTCGTAGATTAAGTGATCTCATTTTCCTCCCTCAACCTTCTATGTTTTTCCTATAGTTTTATAATGTTTGGTATAGGCAGTTGTTTGACGTATTGACTATGTGTGCTACTAATGTGATGTCAGACACACCCATCACAGACCTGCTTCATGTCATCAGTAGATCTTCACACTCATTACTCCTACCAGGTAACAAATGGTATCACTTGTACTTTTCTTGGCTTTGACAGCTTTTAGCTCGATTAAAGTCAGTTGCACATTCATCGTTTTTTAATTTAAAGTTTTTGTAGTGTTGCAATAAGTTGCAAAGTGTTTTAGTTTTACTGGAGCATGGGTCAATGCTTTCTTTTCTTTATCATTCATCCTTTTTCCTTTTTCCATCCTTTCTATTTTGTAATATTTTTTTTTATCTTTATAAAGGCAACTTTAATACCAACTATTGGAACCAACTGCATGGCATTAGGTATGTGGCGGGCGGGTTATTTTGATGAGTAAGCGATGGTTGCATTAGCATGAAACTTGTTAGGGATAATTACAAATATCTGCTAAATACTTGGTTCTTGAAGCATTCATGAAGAGAGGGTAGCGATGAAAATATATAAACTAAGAGCATTAGTTATTTGGAGGTGTAAGCAAAACAAACAAATGGTGAAATTGCAACTGCAGATGTTTGTATTAGTTATTTGGTGATTTTTTTTTTTCTCCACCAACCAGTTCAACTGCTTTTAGATTTGCATATTTGTTTCGTTTCCCACAGTTTCCTGTTGTTATTATGTATTTTTACTCCTGCCGACCGGATTTCTTTGTGGTGTCATTGTAGATTATGCTACCAGAAGCAATTGCAATTGTTATGGCCCCTACAGATACTTCGAGGTTGGTTTTCCTCTAGCATCTATCGATTATCATATCTGTTAGAGGACATGGTTGTAATGAGTGTAACTTGTGAGGGTATAATCGTCAATTGTATGTAGTATATATGCTTTTGTACATCAATGAATAAGTGTAAGAAGTATTTTCCCCTCCATAAGATTCTACATAGTATCAGAGCTCACGGTTGTTGATGGCGGTAAGGGGTGTATAGTGGTTCACGCCAAAATTGAGCTCACTGTGGTTTGAACTTGTTGGAGTGTTTTCCGGTGTCATATCTGATTTTTGTTGCCGAAATCGAGCTCACCAGTGTTTGCAACTACCGGATTCGGTGTTGTCTTCTTCTTCTGCGCATCCTAGTGGCTTCTCTCCTCGTCGATGGCGGCCCGTAGGTGTTTGAAGTGTTTCCGGCGAGTTTCCGATGTCTTCTCCGGTATTGGACACTAGGGGTGAGTTCCCTGTCGTTGTCTGTGCATCTCGGTGTGTTCCCCGTCGTCAGCGGCCGCCAAGAGTGCTGCCTGTCGAGAGCAACGTCAAAGGGACGTAGTGTTTGGTTGCAGGGATAACCAATCCGATCCTCAAGTGCGGATAACTCCAACCTGGAGTAAGAGCCTGTCCCTAATCTGGAATAATGCCTATTTGGTAACGAGGATAAGGTAATTCCCATACCACTTATTCTCATTTAGGATAACCTAATCCAGTTATGGGTTTAAGTTGAAATTGGTTTTGGCCGATACCCGATACAAACCAATATCGGCCAATACAAACCCAGTACTGACCGATACAAGCCGAAACATACCTGATTCAGGAGCTAGGCTTACTCAAGTTCCATGGATCATTGATTCAGGAGCTAATGAACATTTGGCTGGTTTGTCCTCTGTCTTATCTAAGTTAAATATTGTGACATCCAAAAAGTGTTACTCTTGCTAGTGGTTTTCTTGCTAAAGTTATAGGCATTGGATCCATTAAGCTCACAGACTCTATATCTTTGTCATCTGTTCTATATGCTCCTAGTTGTCCCTTTAGTTTGCTGTCTAGTATTAAGATTACTCAAAGTCTTCAATGTTCAGTGACCTTTTATCCCGCTTCATGTGTCTTTCAGGATCTCAAGACGGGAAACAAGATTGGTACAGGACATGAAGCTGGTGGTCTGTATTATCTTGATGTTAAACAGTCACTCACTCCAGCTCGTACATCCTCCTCATCATCTGCTTATGAATGGCACTGTTGCCTAGGTCACCCCTCTCTTTCCCTTTTGAAGCGTCAAGTTAGGAATCTAGGAAATGTGCCTCCCTTTCCTTGTGAAGCATGTCAAATTAGTAAACATCATCGTGTGTCTTTTGCACCTTGGGTTGATAAACGAGCATCGAGTCCTTTTGAATTGGTTCATTCTGAAATATGGGGACCAATTAACATTGAATCAAACAAGTTTCAGTATTTTGTCACATTTATTGATGACTACTCTCGTTTGACATGCGTGTTTTTGATGAAGGCAAGATCTGAACTTCTTTCCGTATTCAAAGTGTTTTGGAAAGAAATTAAAACCCAATCTAACAAGAGTTCAAGTTTTGCATTCTGATAATGTTAGAGAATATCAGTCTAGTGCCTTTGCTACTTAAGTAACAAAGGAATTGTTCATCAAACTTCATGTTCTTATACACTCCAACAAAATGGGGTGTTGAACGCAAAAATCGTCATTTGTTAGATGTAACCCGAGCACTTTTATTGCACATGCATGTTCCTAAACAATTTTGGAGTGATGGTGCCCTTACTGCTTGTCACCTTATTAATCATATGCCTTCATCAGTTCTCGATGGTTCCTCTCCTTTCTCCATCTTGTTTCCTTCATCACCACCATTTACTCTTTCTCCAAAAATCTTTGGGTGTGTTTGCTATGTTCATAACCTTCACCCAAGTTTTGATAAGCTTGATCCACGTTCTACCAAGTGTTTTTTTGTTGGTTATTCTCAGACTCAAAAATGATATCGTTATAGTCCTGTTCTTAGACACTACTTCACGAGTGCTAATGTTACTTTCTTTGAGTCCATATCCTATTTCTCGAATGCAGCTTCGAGTTTTGAGTGTGATCCTTTACTGTTACCTACTCTTACACTTTTTCCTTCACACTCACCTAACCCTACCCAACCCTCTTCAATGCCTCCCCTAGTTCCTTTACAGGTTTACTCGCATCGCTTGAAGCCGCCGACTTCCATGCTTTCACCAACCGTGTCACCATCTTCAGATCTTGAGTTATCTAGTACTTCAGACTCTCCACCTATTGCTCTTTGCAAAGTTACTCGATCTTGCGTTACTCAACATCCGATTAGTCAATTTGTCTCATATCATGTCTTATCTCCTTCATTCTCATGTTTTACTTCTCAGCTTTTACAACTTTATGTTCCTAAGACAGTGCAGGATGCTTTATCTGATCTGGGATGGAGGGCAGATATAAAAAATGAAATGGATGCCCTTCACCATAATGGGACATGGGATTTTGTTCCACTACCACCTGGTAAGTAACCTATTGGCTGTAAATGGGTAAATAAAAATCAAACTTCATCCTGATGGTTTAGTGAAACGTTTGAAAGCCTGTTTGGTTGCTAAGGGTTACACTCAAACATATGGCATTGATTACAAGGAGACTTTCTCCTTGGTTGCCAAAATCTCCTCTGTTCGAGTGTTGATCTCTCTTGCTGCTAATCTAGACTGACCCTTATTTCAGCTAAATGTTAAGAATGCATTTTTGCATGGCAACTTGCATGAAGAAGTTTATATGGAGCAACCACCTGGGTTTGTTGCTCATGGGGAGTATCGAGGTACTGTATGCAACTTAAAAAAGACATTATATGGTTTGAAACAATCTCCTCGAGCATGGTTTGGGAAGTTTTCTAATGTTGTATTGGCATTTGGTCTTCATAGATGCCAAACAGACCATTCAGTATTTCACCTACATAGTGATGCATGTCATATTTTGTTGGTTGTATATGTGGACGACATTGTACTCATTGGGAGTGACTCTACTAGAATTGCTAGGGTGAAACAATGTTTACATGATCAGTTTTAGACAAAAGACTTGGGCAAGCTTAGATATTTCCTTGGAATTGAAGCCAGTAGATCTAAAGAGGGTATGAACCTATCTTAGAGGAAATATGTTTTTGACCTTCTGGAAGAAACCGGCATGTTGGGTGTACGACTTATTGACACCCCTATGGATCCAAATCGTAAATTGTTGAAAGAGGAATGGGAGTTGTTTGGAGACCCAAGTAGGTATCGAAAACTTGTTGGGAAATTGAATTATCTCACCATCACTAGACCGGGCATCTATTATGCAGTGAGTGTGTTGAGTCAATTTTTATAAACACCTAGAGTCCCTCCCACATTGGGATGCTGTAATTCATATTCTCCGTTATCTTAAGCGAGCCCTTGGCCTTGGATTACTGTATCGATTAAATGGACATCTTAGGGTTGAAGCCTTTTCAAATGCTGATTGGGCAGGATCTCCTTCAGATAGAATATCTACTACTGGATATTGTTCCTTTGTGGGAGGTAACTTGGTTACATGGAAGAGTAAGAAACAAGCAGTGGTAGCTCGGTCTAGCGCAGAAGCTGAATACAGGGCAATGGCTCACACTGCTAGTGAGCTGACATGGTTGCAACACTTCCTTAAAGAG
>QEOT01003024.1:20962-37619 GCA_003123785.1 Pterocarya stenoptera
ACATCCATGGCCGGATACATTTTGGGATGTCCCCATATCAAACATGACATCATAAACCAAAATAATGTATTTGGAGCTCCACCAGTACACTATCATTTTGTGACTGGTTTGGTCTTCACTATTGCTGATACTCTCTACAGACAAACGTCTAAAAGACAATACTCTCTACCTAAACAGAGACTCAACCTCACCCTTCAGAGACAGAAATGACTCAACCTCTACAGACAAATGTCTGAGAGACAAACTTTTTTTTTTTTTTTAATTAACAATAAGGAAATAAAAAAAGAAAGCAGTAAGATAAATGTGGAAATTTGTGACGGTCCGTGAAGGCAACACACTTGTCTATTTTCATCCACAAAAGTCAGATCTGAAAGGTTTGGTGGTGGTAAGTTCAGTGATCTGATGCATGTGTCGAGAAGAGTTGCCGGAAGGGGTGGCACGTGAAAACCACGCACATATGTGGGTGGCACGTGAGAACCACACACAGTGATTTTCACAAAACCACCACTTTCCTCCAAATGACTTTCGACTTGTGAATCTGCTTGTGTCGTGTGTGTTTCTCGGTAGTTGCTAGAAAGCTGTAAATCTATCTTTTTTCAGCTTTGAAGAAAACAAAATAAAACTAAGCAAAAGAAACCTTGATAGACAAGGTGGGTAGATGGAGGAAAGAAGGAATGAGAGGGAGGAGGAGGTGGAAGCCAATGCCTCCTCCAATCCAGCGAAAATCAAATCTGGAACCCTTTGTTTTTTAAGAGAGAAAGGGGGAGGGGGGAAGGAGGCCAGTAATTCTGCTTTATAATTTGCCCAATTTAAATAATTCATTCTTTATGCATGTTCAGGGACATATACCCAAAAGCAATATCGTGATCTACGCACATAATCATCATTCCCTGCATTAGAACCAAATGTTTTCTTTTTTTTTTTATATAGAAAAACTGCCATATCATTGAAAATAGCTTACAAGATGTTCTTCTTATCAAGCCAAATAGCTTGAGATACAAAAGATGGTATTAAATCCCACCACATTTCAGTGTCTAAAACATTCCAAGTATGCCGAGCCAATTGGTGAGCAACTTCATTCCCCATCCTACTAACGTGTAATACCTTAGCCTCTTTGAAACCATTCAATAGTCTTTGAATATCTTGCATTATAAACCCTAGAGCAGTAAAATTATCAGTTGAATGCAGCAATTCATTGACTAAAACTAGACAATCACTTTCCAACATCAATCTCAGGACACCCCATTGAGCACAAAACTGTAGTCTTCTTAACATAGTTATAGCTTCAATAAAATCAGAAGATATCACCTCTGCCTCCACTTTGCTACAAGCAATAAAAATACCTCACCTTTATGATCTTTGATAATCACACCCACACGAGCTTTTTGTTGATTAAAAAACATAGTTCATCCACATTTAGCTTCAAAAAACCAAATGGGGGAGGGGTTCTAGTAGCANTTGTTGATTAAAAAACATAGTTCATCCACATTTAGCTTCAAAAAACCAAATGGGGGAGGGGTTCTAGTAGCATACCTTTTTTATCTCCTTACTATCAGCATCAAACACTTGAACAGATTATATTCTTGCTACAAGGATAAAGCATAATTAATCACATATCTAGGATTATGTGAAACTTGCTCATAAATAAATTTTCTCCTTCGATACCATAAGCCCCAGGCAATAGAAACAAAAATTTTCAAAGCTTCCTCTGAACCTTTATCCTTCACAGTGTTTGCTAAATCCCAAAAAGACAAACCTAAATCTGTATTATGCATCACAAAAAGATGGACTGACCAATGGCGTCTTACATCAGAAGAATAAAACAAAGCATGTGCAAGATCTTCTTGTTGTTGCAAGCAAAAAGCAAACTTATCTTCCACCATAACATGTTTCTTTTTTAAATTATGAAAAGTTGGCAGGCTGTCTCTACAAGCTCTCCATGCAGAAATCTTCATCTTATTAGGTAATTTTAGCTGCCATAAATATTTCCAAAAGGACCTGTTTCTTCTCTCCATAGAACTTTCACCCACCTGTTGAGTTGATACCTACTGGAAATACTTGTAGGAACTTCTAACTGAATAAAGGCCATTCTTCTCCCGAGACTAGAACCATGTATCATTTGAACTGGTACAAACTCTTATCTTGAAGATCTCTGCTGCTATATTTGGATTGAATAGAGCTCCCACCCTTTCCACATTCCACCACTGAGTATCATCTTCAATCAGAGAGTTGAGTTTTAAATCCCAATCTTGCACCTAAATTTGTTCAAGGAGTTACTCAACACAAAAGCCTAGTGTGCATGAGTCTTTAAACACTTTCACAAATTTTCCGTCTCCTACTCTCCACATACAACCTTTCTTCAGGAAGGTTAAAGCTTCCCAGATACCTTTCTAAGCGTGGGAAGAGTTATAACCCACTTTAGCCTCAAACAATGTTGTATTAAGAAAGTACTTGGCCTTATAAACTTTATGCAATAAAGAGTCTTCATTTTGTAGAATTCTCCACCCCTGTTTAGCAAGAAGAGCCTTAAGTTTTTTAAACCTAAACCCCCTCTATACTTCAAATAACACAATTTCTCCCGACTAACCTAGTGTATTTTGTTTTCCTCAAATCTCTTTCCCCACTAGAACTGAGTCATCATCCTCTCCAAATGTTTAATAGTAAATGTATTAAAAATGTCAATCAACTTAATCCGAATTCGACACCACAGATTGATCGAACATGTTCTGTTTATTTATCTGATCGCTTGACACACTTACAAAATTGAAAAAATAGATAAAAATAAATAAATTTATAAATGTCTGATCCTTCTAACTATTGGTAACAAGGAAAAGATTATGACATTATGCAATAAAGTTTTAAGAAAATATTTTAAACTTAAAAACTTGAAAAACAGATAAAAAATAAATTTATAAATATTTGATCTTTCTTACTATTGGATAACAAGGAATAGTTTATGACATTATGCAATAAAGTTTAAAGAAAAGTATATTTTTCAATTAAAAATTTAATTTCTAAGGAAAAGTATGTGATAGGTCAACTAAGTCACAGGTTGACCCGAGTGACTCATGATAAAAAATAATAATAATAATTTGAATGATCTATGTTTTTTTTTTCTTTGCCCTTTTTTGGCTAATCAGGTCATATATATCTGTCTCTATTATATAAGAGCCTATCTCGCATGAACAGGAATGAACAATGATTTTCTTGTCCTTCCGTGTATAATCCGTGATTGTTGTATCTTTTTTGTCATTTGATTATATTCTTTTGTGTCCATTGAATGTTAGAATGTTTTGGCTTTATTATTTTTGTCTTTAATGTTTTGTAGGTTGTGTCAGTACAAAATTTATGATTAAGTGTTCTGTTAATTTGTCATACAAAATTTACAATTAAGAAGTTTTTAATTTCATTGACTGTGATGTTATTGAGGTTTCTGATGCACCGGCAGTGTCATTTTACTTATGGGGAAGGAAATTTCTGGTCTTTGTATGTTGGTATACTTTTGTGTCAGTATACAATTTTTATACTTTTGCTCTATATGCTTTTTCTCTTCTGCAGATTGCACCAGTGCATGCGTATAGGCAATTGTGCCAGTTTACATCTTTAATTTAAAAAAAAAAAAAAAACTGAACTACAAAAGAAAAAACCATGCTCAACACGGAAGAAGAAAAAAAATCACAAAAAACAAAGAAAACATTACAAAAAAACCATTAAAAAATATTCTTAATCAGTGGGTATAAAAAAAACTTCATCATTAGTGAAAAAAATAAAATCAAATCCATGCATGTCTTCTGCAGTTCATGGTCCTGTTATTACACTTTTCTGCAAAGTAAAATAAGATATATATCAGAGAGATTTTTAAGAAGAATACATCTAAGTGGCTAAAAAAAATTGTGCCCATTACCGAACCAAAAAAAAAAAAAAACATATGCATGCATGATTTCACGAGTTTTTTTCATATTTTGTTTGAGAGTTTTTCTTTTCTCATGTCTAGTTTGGTTGGTTTTGCAGTTTTTGATTGGTTTTGCAGTGGTCTGATGGGTGATAGGTCGCCTGGAAGGAGGGGACATTGCACTTTAAAAGTTAATGTGTTGTGTTCATCTTTAGGAGAGTTTCGAAATCTGTTTTCATCTTGTGTTCTTTGTTTTCTTCTGGATATTTTTCCTCATTACAGGTGGTTTTCTGGAAAACATTTTTTATGTTTTTTACTTCCCATCTCTTCTCTTCCATTTTTTTCTTTTACTGGTTTTTAATGTTTGCTGCTTGTTTTTAGTAGTGATTTCTTTTCAATTGCTTTTCCAGTTTTTCTAAGGTGTTCTTGGCTGGGATTTCAAAGTTGGGACTTTGTGGTATTTGATCATTGTGAATGCATGGTTGTTTGGTGTAATATTTTCTGATGGTTGTTTAGTGTAGTATTTTCTGACTTCCTTGTTTTTTGTTCGTTGGTTACTACAGTGCTTAGTATTTTTTGTAGGTTATTTTTGGTAGTTTGTTTTTAGGTCTTATTGGTTGAGGGCTTTCAGAGCTGGACGTTTCTGGTTCTTATCTTTGTAAGTGTATGGTGTTATTTATTTTATATTTATTTTTTCTGTTTTTGTTTTATTATTTTCTGTTTTTGGCTTGGTTGATACTGTGTTTAAGAACACTACTGTATTCAAACAGAATATACAATATATGCGAAGATCTAAATGGAAATCATGTTAGAGTGTAATCTTAATCTTCCCTAGTGAACTCGTGTTTTTTTTAAGAATTTTTAATCTTTAATCTTAAAATAATTAGAGTGTAATTAAGATTATTTAAGATTAGAGTGTATTACACTCTAACTCGTGTTAGAGTGAAAACAACTAGAGAAAATAGCACCAGCTAGAGACAATGTCAGTAGAAAAACATGGCTAAATGGAAATTGTGTTAAGTATAATCTTAATGAAAGTTTGCCAGATAAGTGGTGACAAAGGTATAGACAAAGAAAAGGCATCCAAAAACCATATGTTGATTTATTTTTTCTATTGGTCATTTATTATTTTTCTGTTTGATACTGTCTTTCTGGCTTTGTTGGTCTTGTGTTTAAGGACACTACTATGTTCAAAAAACCAAGCACAATATTAAGTATACATAATCTAACATAAATTGTGAATGTATTTAAAAAAAAAAATTGGCAAATAAGTAGAGATAAGGAAACCCAATCTACAAAAGAGGATATGTAATAACCTTATATACAACANATTAAAAAAAAAAAAAAAAAAAAAAAACAACACTCAGACCTTAGAAAAATTAAATGACCAATTACAACAAAAAAGTTTTAAAAAAAAAATCTTTCAGATCTACTCAGATCTGTAAGGAATGAAAAGGGTTTCTTCATTCACCTATACCGAAAAAAAAAATCTCCACATATATGAAAAACAAAATAACCCAATAGAAAAGCACAACAAAATTAGTGAAAGAGAAAAAAAAAATAAAGATCAAGCGAAAAAATAATAATAATTACACTGAGATTTGAACAAAATCTCTTCAAATATATGAAGATCTGTTCAGATCTATAGGAAAAAAATAGAAATAAAATGAGTTAAAAAAATCTACATCAACTCAGATATGTAGGAAATACCTCTTCATTTACGTGCAGATCCACGATAGAAACAAAAATATAGACAGCCGTGAAGAGCAAATGTGGCCAAAAATATGAAAAGTGAGAGTGGGCTTGAGGAAGGTAGATAGAGAGAGAGATATCAGACGGAAAGGGAAGAGATGAGAGAGGGAGAAGAAAAAAAAGTGAGAAAAAGAAAGAGCGAGAGTGAGAGTGAGAGAGAGACGGGAAGAAGGATTTGGAAGAAATGGTGATGGGGCATGTTAGGTGAACCGCAATGATAGGGAAGGGTAGGGGTGGCAATATGTGATACAACCCGTTAACCCAACACGAACACAACACGATAAAAACGGGTTAGGGTTTAGCCTTAACGGGTTCAGGTCAAAACGGGTTGACCCGTTAATACAGGATTACTTAACGGGTTGATAACGGGTCAACCCGTTATGACCCATTAAGAAAGTTAAAGTTACAATTATACGCCTATACCTAAAATAAAATTGTTGAGATTTTAATTTCTATATTTTTTTTGTTTGGATTATAATTTTGGATTTGTAATTAGTTTTATATTTTTTTCTAGATATTGTGATTCTAACATTTATATAAAATTATATTAAACTTAACTAGGTCAAACGGGTTAATTTCGAGTTTGTTCAATCAATTTACATAAACGAGTCATAACGGATTGACACGACACGACCCGTTATATTAACGGGTCGTGTTAGGATTTAAGATTTTGATACGATAAGTTTAACGGGTCGGGTTAGGGTTGATCTATATAGTATAATATACATGTCTTGACACGACACGAACATGACCTGTTAATACGATTTGACACCCCTAGGAAAGGGTGTCTAAAGAGAAGTTGTCGAATTAGGGTTAGGTTATGTTGTTTATATATGAGTGGCTTGTAATTAGTTTGTCATTTAAGTCTCTTTCTATTGTTGGGTCACGGGTCATGGGCTGACTTGGTCTTATGTTTCCGTTGTGTTAGTTATGGGCCACGACCGGGTCATGTTTGCATAGGGCCAACCTGTTCAACCTAAAATATTATCATGTTAAGGACGTGTTCAACTTGCAAAAACATAGGGCCAAAAAGCAGACAATTAATTAATAGTCTAATAATGTTTTAATAACCGAGGCCTTTTTGAATAAATCAAATTTATGCATGCCTCCATCGGTCTTACAAATTAATTACCATCAAATTATATCATCTATGTTACATATGATTTTAGTTGACTTTTTAAGATAACATTAATTAATGATTGTTTATTAATGGGATAAGCTCGAAATAAATATTGACCATTTATTTAGACATTAATGAAGGAATTAAATGATTTAGAAATTAACTTCTTGTTTGAAGGAAACATGTTTCCCATCAACGACTGACTAAACCATGTCATGTATGGAAATCTTAGGCACAACATGCATGGGCTAGCTAGCTAGCTCTAAAGCGTAACTTCATCAAATAGCCGGAAGATTTATTAATTCCTTTTTGAATATTTTATATAACACAATAAAAATTTCTCAAATTAAATATAATATTACAATAAAATTATTTAAGAATCATTCTACAACCTTTCTAAGATGCGAACTTGATAAAAATAATTTGTACTGTCAAATTATTAAGAGATCATGTAGTACTCTTAAATTATACAAATTTGAGTACAATATTTTTCTTTTTTACGTTCAAACCATTAAGATTTTGTTACGTCACAAATTTTTCATCCATCTTAACAACCGAAAGTAAATCACGAGGTCGGTGCAAAGTTTTTATGATTTTTTTAAAAATACATGAAATTTTTAAGATTTTTAAAATATCTACCTAAATTAACCTGAATCCTTTATTTAAAGTCTTGTAGTCCCCTATCAAGGATTGATTTGTGTGTTTATCCAGAAACTGAGTGTGGGAGGTTACTGGCACCTCATATTGGCCGGATTTGTTCTTGTTAATTATAATCTATATTTGTGCGCTTAACAGGATGCATGTGTTTTTATCCCATTAAGATATGAAAAGTGAGAGTGGGAGCTGGAAGAAAGAAATGGTGGTTTAAATTGTTTTTCATCATTCCAAAATATTTGCAAAAAACATATTTGAACAATCTTTTTGTGCTTATATATATATGTATATGTGTGTGTATACAATGCAATCAAAACTTACAATGTCTTTTGTGTCTAGACAAGAATTATCCTCCTTATCAAGAGATCTAAATATATAAAAAACTCTCCACTATTTATTTCAAGACCTGTAAGTGCCTTTATATATATATTATATCTTTTTTCCCTAGTCCCTACTTGTAAATTTTAGTGGTTACTTACTAATAGCAAATTAATTTTGAGAAATATTTTATTTTAAGAATTTTGATATGTGATATCGATCTATGCTTTTTATAGGTTCTCTATTCATGGTATTTTTTCATTTCATGTGTTATTTTGTTATCTTCATTTCCTTGTTGATTTAATATGTATTTTTCAACATATTAATCAATGAAATTGTTTATAGCATTTAAAATGCACCAGGGAAGTGTGTATTTCGCATTAAGCAGTTGTTAATTATTCATTGAGTCTTGGTTGTGTGGAACAGTATCTAATGTTTGGAAGAATTGTTTGTTTCATTAACATAATGAGAAGTGGTAAGATTGTGTTAATGAGTTATGTATCATTTGTTTTTAAATAGTAATATTAATTTTATAAAAGTTAAGCTTGGAAACTATTTTTTGAAGATCATGGAAAACAACCAGCAAAGAAAATCTCGTATAAAGATTTACTATAAAAGAAAAAGGAAGAACTCCGTAGAAAACAAAGATAAAGATATGCTAAAAAAATAGCATCTAGAAGCAATTCCATCCAGTTAAAAGAATCAGTTTCATTTGGGGGTGATCGAATGACTACGTCAATTGATGAACCTTCAAATGATGATGTCCAACATAAAAACATCATTCAGGACTTCACTGTTCTACAAAAAGTGTCAAAGCAACAACTAATTTTCCGCCTGATGTTGACATCGATGAATTGGCTTCGTCTCATGAAGTATGTGTTCATTCTCGTGTTAATGTCTGTGTGGTTGATTCAGAGGCAACTTCATCATTAAACAATGTGACGAATCTTTCTGATTATCCGAGTGATTCTATGGATTTCCTGACACGTAAATCAGGAAACACATACATAGATGAAACAACCGTCTCTTAAGCTTTTGATTCAACAGGTTTTCCTGAAATTATTTTTTTTATCTTTCTTATTCAAGCAACTTTATATTCTTTTTCATTGAAATTTGGGAACATCCTATTCAAATAGGCTTCATGTGTTGTTCGGGAAGAGTCAAACTTTGAAACAAGTATACCACCACCTTGTAAGGGTAAGAAACAAGTATAATTATATTATTTATTCCTCTGATTATATTGTCAACTCTTGCCACTCTTCCAATAGTGTCCTTAGTCAGATCATTCAAAGAATTTGATGGGTTTACGCCTATTGTCTTATATTCATTTTTTGAACTCAATAGGTAGGGGGCATCGCCGCTCTGTTGGACTTAGACAATTATTGCAAGTTGTGCCATCTGAAGCATATTCTTTGCCTTGTTACAGACATTGTAAAGCAAAGCGATTCTATTATAAAACAAAAAGATTTTGCTGTGCTGATAGGACAATTTATTTAGCCACAAATGATGTCCCTGATCAGCTTTATTATCTTTTTACCTCCGACATAGATGAAGCTACGCATTTTAAGACCTATGTTCGGACTTATAATAACAAGTTCACGTTCACATCTTTTGAAGTTAAATTTGATAGAAATCTTTGCAAACATAATAGAGGGATTTATACCTTCCGAACTCAGAGACAGATCTATCACTATATCAATGATTTAGTCCCTTTAAATGATTGTCCTTCTTATCTCCAATTCTATTTCTATGATACTGAACATGAAATAGAAAATCGCATTTCTGATTCAGACAGAATGAATCCATCAATTATAGCTCAACTCATCGATATTCTTCTCATCAATCCATATTCTATGTTTTTCCGATCTCTTGGTGATTGCCAAATTTGAAAAATCAAGTAATCCATAAAAGATCAGATACTGGCCTAAATCAGCATATATTCAATGCCTCGACATCTTCACAAGTTGTAGCAATATGGGTTGAAAATGAAGATGCAAATCAGTTGGGAGGACGGGACATTTGTGTCTTTAGTCATTCTGATAGAAGTCATATGGTTCAATATTAGTTTGGCTGCTATGATCCACTTCAGTATCCGCTATTATTTCCTTTTGGAGACATTGGTTGGCATCAAGGCATTCAAAAGGTTAATAGATGAAGCACATTAATATGTAATGAAACAATCCGACCAATAGATCTCCACCAATCAATGTCAGCAGAATAATTACTTATAAGAGAATAGCAAGATTAGAGTGTAATCTTAATCTTCCCATTTTGTACTTAGTTTGTTGACGTCTAATTTTGTAATATTTCATTCTCCTTCAACTTTTATAGCATTAAACAAAAAAATGAAGGATCTAATTGTTTCATGGCATGAATATTATTGCTACAAATTACAACGAAAATGTTAGATCAATTTTGTTGCTGTTTGATCGTCTATTGTAACAATTTGTTGTTGATATGTATGTTAAGATCAAGACGTCAAGATTAGATTATTTCCGTAGCAAACAACAACATATTCGATCTGAGTTATATCAAGATATTATTGATACCATTACGCTTGGGAAAACTAATGCTTCTAATGCTGGAAAATGGATTATTCTGCCTTCGTCGTTTATTGGGGAGTCTAAGAGACATACGAAAAAGATATATGGAAGCAATGACTTTAGTTTAGCGTTATGGTAAACCATACATTTTTTAAGAATGACATGCAATCCAAATTGGCAAGAAATTTCAAATGAATTACGCCTACATGAAGAGAGTCAAAATCGACCTAATTTGGTTGCTCGGGTCTTTCGTGCAAAATTAGAAGAATTAAAAGATCAATTATTCAAGCAGCAGATATTTGAAAAAGTCTCAGCATATGTTTATGTTATTGAGCACCAAAAAAGAGGGCTTCCACATGGTCATTTTTTTATTATATTACAGAGAGATTGGAAATTCTATGCACATGAATCTTTTGATGAGATTGTATCGGCAGAAATACCTGATAAAAATATAAATTTGCACTTACATAACACTTTTGTCAAGCATATGATGTACGGACTATATGTAGTGTTAAATCCAATAAATGTTTACATGAAAAAAATAATTATTGCAAAGACTATTATCCAAAAAAAATTTCATCAGGTATGACTGTTGGAAATGATTGCTTCCCAATATATAGGCGTTCTGACAATGGAATAACTGTCAATGTGAGAGGTTATAATTTGGATAATTGTTGGGTCGTTCCATATAATTCGTATTTGCTTGTAACATTTGACTGTCACATTAACGTCGAGATTTGTTCTATGGTAAAAGTAGTCAAATATCTTATAAGTACATTTACAAAAGGCATGATTGTGTTGCTTTCAATTTGGTTTCTAAACAAAACAATTAACAAATTGATGAGATCCAACAATTCCAATCGGCCTGATGGATTGCTCCATCTGAAGCTATGTGGAGAATATATGGCTTCATTGTTAATGAAATGTACCCAGTAGTGTATAACTTACATTTACATATTGAGGATCAACACTAAATAACTTTTCGAGCAAATGAAGACTTAATCAATGTTCTCAACTTTGATTGGTCTGTAAAATCGATGTTAAAAGAATTCTTTGCATTAAACTGAGTGGATGAGAATGCCAGGACGTTGTTGTACAAAGAATTTCTAGAATTCTATGTTTGGAGCCAACAATACAAAGAGTAGACTTTTCGGAAAAAGAAAACTATTATAGGTCGAATTGTTATAACAAATCCATTTGAAGGTGAGAGTTATTATCCATAGATATTGCTAAATCATATAAGAGAACCTTTGTCATTTGAAGATCTTAGGACAATTGATGGTGTTGTGGCTCCAACATTTCGTGAGACAGCAACTATGCATGGTTTGCTACAAAGAGACAGAGGCTTAGAAGATTGTTTATATGAAGCATCTATATATCAAATGCCATCCAATTTGAAATGGTTATTTGCAACTATATTGGTTTATTGTAATCCAACTAATCTGAGATAGCTTTGGGAACATTTTGAGCAAAATATGTCAGTTGATTTTAGGTCAACTGAAGATTCTATGTTTAATGTAAGAATGCAAGTTTTGCACTTAATCTCTTTTACACTTGAATCAATGGGGAAAGACATTAATTCGTTCCATCTTCTTGATGACAACATTTGTTTCGACGAAGACCAATTCGAATCTAGGGAAATCGATGATAAATTGGCTGTTGAAATTTCAGAAGAATATATTGCTGCATCAGAAACCCTTAATAGTGAACAACAACATGTCTATAATTCAGTTTTGAGAAAGGTTTTTTCAAACAGAGCTGATACATTCTTTGTTGATGGCCCTGGTGGGACAAGGAAGACATTACTGTACAAGGCACTTCTCGCTGCAGTAAGATCAAGAAAATTAGTGGCATTTGAAACTGCTTCATCTGGTGTTACTGCATCTATCCTTTCTTGCTTTAAGGTTCCACTGGATCCAGATGAACATAGTATGTTTTGTGTCAGTAAACAAAATGCATTTGCAAAGCTACTACGAGTAGCAAGGTTAATTATTTGGGATGAGGCCCCTATGTCAAGAAAACAACACATCAAAGTATTAGATAAAATGCTACTAGACATTAATGATTCAGAGTTAACATTCGGTGGAAAAGTTGTCGTTTTTAGTAGAGATTTTCGCCAGATTTTACCAGTGGTTCGTAAATGAACAAGACAAGAACATGTTGATGCTAGTTTGGTTTCTTCCTATTTGTGGCCTACATTAATCAAGTTTCATTTGACTAAAAATATGTGAGCAAGATTGGATCCAGTTTTTTCAAAATATGTGTTAGAATTAGGCAATGGAATGCCACCAATCACAGTTGATGAAACTATAAAAATTCCTGATGGCATGCTTGTTCCCTATAAAGATGACTGCACTTCTTTGGATCATTTAATAGATTTTATTTTTTATGATATTCATGAATATTCAATAAATATTTTAGCTATGATGAATCGAGCCATATTAACACCAAAGAACAATTATGTTGATAAAATAAATGCATTACTAATTCATAGGTTTCTTGGTGAGTTTAGGTGATGAAGTAATAGATTTGATGAAGTAATAGATGAAGTAATTGTTCATATAGTTTTGATATAGTTTTGATGAAGTAATAGATGCATCTGAACAATCAGTTATGGAAGATTTTTTAAATACTCTGACCCCAAATGGACTTCCTCCTCATGAATTGTTACTGAAGATAAATTGTCTCATCGTGCTACCTAGAAACATTAATCCTTTAGAAGGATTATGCAACGGAACACGCCTAATTTGTCGGACTTTTGATCGAAATGTCATTGATGCAGAAATCGCAGTTGGGCACCATAGCGGAAAAAGAGTCTTTATTCCAAAGATCTCATTCTTACCAAATGTTGATGGAAATAATGGTTTCCCATTCAAACGAACCCAGTTCCCTATCAGATTAAGCTTTGCAATGACTATAAATAAGTCACAAAGGCAAACATTGAATTTTGTTGGGATATATTTACCTCAACCTGTTTTCTCACATGGGCAATCATATGTGGTTTTATCAAGACAACATCTACAGTAAGGGTTTTATTACGACCAATATCAACTGAACGATCAGAAAAAAATTGCACAAAAAATATTGTGTATACGGAATTATTAAGATTAGCATGTTCAGATTAATGTTATATGGGTAATAATTCAATTGTATAATTTGAGTTTAACTACTTAAACAAAATTACCCATTTAATAGAATTCTCTTTTCTATATGTTTAGTATTGTGTTTTTAAAATATATATTGTGTTCTTTAATTTCCTTTGCAATTTTCTTTTTAAATTTAGTATTTGGTTTACTATATTTACACGTTTAATATCTTTGTATGTGAATAGCTTTAAAGATGCGGATGGTTTATACATCGATAAAAGATATTACTCCAAATACAAGAAATTGAAAAATGAAAATGATCGTGACAAACAAGTCACCCAAACAAACTGGCCAACGCTCACCAGTGAAGTATCAAAACCTAACATTGATTGATCCAGAGGTATAGTATTTATTTCTATATATTATCTTTCTTTCTTTTTTTTTTTTTTTGTACTAAAAACTTGTAAATGATTTTGTTATTTTTGCACCCTATCTATTAAGTTTTGTTTTTT
This sequence comes from Pterocarya stenoptera, assembly GCA_003123785.1. NCBI lineage: Eukaryota > Viridiplantae > Streptophyta > Magnoliopsida > Fagales > Juglandaceae > Pterocarya > Pterocarya stenoptera. The sequence goes on from QEOT01003024.1 coordinate 34,840, forward strand.
TTATTTTTTTACTACTGATTTGTTGGGTCTTTTGATGTTTGATTTTTTAAATCTTTTCATACTATATAAATGTTGATGATGTTCCGTTCATTTAGTTCTCTTCTTGTAACACATTTAAAAAAATATGATTTTTTTAAAACCCAAAAACATTTTAAAATCAAACAAATTATTATACTCAATTATTCATTACATTTATTTTTTTTTGTAAATTATTTGTTTCAATTTCTTATATTGTATAGGGAAATCAAGTGTAAGTGACAATGTTTGATAAAGATATTGACTCACAAGATGATACTTTACATATTTTTCGGTCATATTACGTCAGTAATGTATATGGGAGGCCACTGGATCCAAAGTATAGAATTGAAATACATGAATATCAATGGGTCCTAAATTCTAAAATGATAATTGAGAAAGTTTCAAAAGATGAAGAACAATTGGAGCCACCGAAATACCAAGTCATTCCGTTCAATGAATTAGACGCTTACAAACACTCAATTGTAGAAATAGGTAATTCACTCTTTATTTTAGAATATTTAATTATCAATATATTAAAAATTTAAATGTTATTTGTCAGATGTTTTGGCTGTTGCAATCCATATCAAGCCATGTAGAGAGATAACTTCAGCGCATGGACCAACAATTATTCGGGAAATATATGTCATTGATCAAAGGTAAAAATATTTTTTGGGTAGTACACTCTTTTAGAATTATATTTCAGTTTTTATTTCTTGCATATTTTGTTAATTCTTTTTTTATTCCAATTTTGTAGCTTAAACCCCATATGTTTAACTATGTGGGGTCAATTTGTGCAAGATGAATGTAAAAAGATTTTAGAAATAATTGGGACAAAGCCAATTATACTTGGAACAAGGATAAGAGTTGGTTCTTATAATGATATTTTTAATAATTAACAATCTTATATTTTCTTTTATATTGTATATGCTTGCATTAATCATGATCTCTATTTCCAATGAAAGATTGTCTCTTTCATCGCGTCCGAAAAGTAAATTTATGATCAATCCTGTTCTTCCTGAGGTAACTTCATTGCAAAAGTGGTAATCGTCACAAATAAGTCATATTTGTTTCATGCCACTTGAATATTGAAATTTCCATATTTTTATTTCTTAAGTTGCATTTGCTTTTATGAATTTTAAAGGCGGTGATTAATAATTTATTATGTAAAGGACGTGTCTCACTTGCTATCTGCCACTGTTCACCTACGTGATACGCCTAGGAAAACTTTGATACTTAAGTCAGTAAGTGCCACAAACAATTTAGAATTCAAAAGATAGATCGATTTCCTACTATTGAGAGTTACCTGGTATATATAGACTCTGACGTGATGTTTATCTGGTGCAAAGTTTATCGGTGCGGATCATAACCGAACTGATCACGTATCTGCATGAAATCTCTATCTTCCCATAAAAGGTGGTGCATGGGGTGTATGACTTTGTTGGGCCTTGGACTCTCTAGTTCCCTTCAGTTAACCATGAGCCTTTTACATTGAGCTCCCTTTATACTTGGGCTTTTAATTTGAAATGGGTCCTAAACTAATATAGGCCCTCCATATTACTTGAGAGTATTATTGCAAAATGCTTGACATGCTTGTCTACATCTCTGTCTTCTGTTGGTATTCGAGAAATAATCAATAATTGTGATGTCGCTGAGTTGATCAAAAGTTTACAACCCATGATGGTAAAATCTTATTCTTCATAACAAATTCAAATATTTATACAATCAATTTACGTAAAAAATTGTTTCTAATGTAATGTAGAAAGCAACATTTTGGATAAAAGCGAAGATAATTGTGGTTGACTTGTGCCATATATTTTTTTACATATCATGAATTGGCTGTAATAAAGGAACTGGGTATGATTACAATGATAGCTTCCTTTGTTACCATTGCAAACACCAAAACATTTTCCAACCACGGTATCTATCTTTCAAATTTTTTTGTTTTGTTTGATAATTTATGTGATAGATTTAATGTATAGTTTTTATTGATTCTAACTTAAAATGATATTTTCATCAAATTTATAGTTGTCAAGCATATGTTGAACTCGACGATGGTACAGGAAGACTATCTGCTGTTATGTTTGGTGGAGTTGTAGAGGAAGCATTCGATTGTTCGGCAGTTGAACTTATGAATCAGGCGATGTATGTTTTCTTATTTCCCATTGCCTTTATTGTTGTGAGTAAAAAAGTATATTTTAGAATTTTTGACATATTTACTACATTATCTATAAGTACATTGAGGTTTATATTAAAAAAAAACTATTAAAAGCAAATTATAACAAAAATCATTTAAATTGATTTTTATATATTTGTCTGTTATGCTAATTTTATTTTTATTTATAACATGCATGGTAATTTAATTAAGAACATTGTATTCAAAGATTTGTGTTAATTTACAAGACATCAATTTCCAGCATATATGTTCTTTAAATTTTTATAATCATGTAAGGTTATTAAAAATTTCCTTTGCAGAAACATATCATATATAGAAAATCTTGCAGAAAGAGTGAATGATTGAACTTTTAGTAGACCCCAATCCACTCAACCAACAGCAGTACAACAATTTTAATGTCGTCTCTATTGATGCAGTACAAGATGATACAAAATGATGGATCATAGTAAAAACATCAAAGGACTCATTTTGAACTGTTGTTTTTGTTGGGTTTGTTGCTAAAACTATCGATGTTATAAATATGTATTGGACTATGTTATATTTTGAACTAATATTTTTGTTGGGCTTGTATTAAACTTATCGCAGGCAA
>QEOT01003024.1:73631-89577 GCA_003123785.1 Pterocarya stenoptera
AGCATAAACATGAACATCATCGTAAATATCAGTTCATGGCATCCTTAAAATATCCTTTTATGGCATCATTTAAAACTCATTTCATAGCCTCATTTAAAACATCAGTTCATAGCGTCATTTAAATACACTTTCATCGCATCATTTAAAACATCATTTAAAAGCATCAAGCATAAACCTCAACATTTCATTTCATGGAAAATACATACTATACATACAACATATAACATCCATTTACATGCATACAATTATTACTTTGGGAGCACAAATAGGGGCTGCCAAGGAAGGTTATACATACATATACTTTTAAACACTTATATTTAGCATACTTTCATAAACATCATTTCATCTCATTTCATAAAGCATCATAAAAAAAACATTTCATTTTCACTTCATATCATTTAGAAAATTCTATACGAGTATAAACATAATACTTACCTGGACTCCATGCCATACTGATATCATGTAGTCCATTCATGTGCATGTCAGATGCCAACCTACATGCATACATAACCTTAACGTCATTCTCTTTCTAATGCATAAGTAACTAAACTTAGAAACACAAACTACACTTCAAGTTTCCTCTTTCTGGGACCCTTTTGAGGTCACCTTTTCCAAACTACTTCGAGTGTTTATCCTTTAAAGTAAACCTCCATAATTCATCTTAAAGTTAAGACACACTAACACTTCCTCACATGCTTCCTACCAAACCATTCCATTCCGATGCATAACTCGGACCAACCAAGTTATACAACTCAACCTAGTCAATACACACATTCTCTTCCTTCATCCATACCCAAAAACAAACACTTCACTGTAACATTCACCATCCATAATACACAACTTTAAGCCAACCTTGAGGCTTAAACATCATGTACTCATGCTTAAGGCAGATTATCCATTACATATGATAAATTTTTCCGACACATGTGTCCAACAATTTTACACATGTACCCTACCTCTTTTATCACCTAAGAGCAACATATAATCCATTGAACGCCCGCTTGTATAAACAAGCTCCATACTCCTATACCAACCTTCAACTCAAACCCAACTATAACACCTCACGGTACACAACACCTCCAAACTACATAACTTATCTCGACACTTCACTCGACCCACATGACATACGACCTCTTCATGATTACACTACATTACGCAGCACCTCAAAGTACATGGCTCATCCCAACCCTTCAAGTGGCATCTTGCCACTTCACAAACTGTGTAGTGATCACATCACTATGCACAACACCATCATATCACAACCTCCATCACTTCAAAACACTCTGCCACATCACCCAATACATTACAAGGCGCAATGCCCCGTCACTCCACACTACTTACAACCACAACACTACACAGTAGTGCTGAACATTTCAACTACACAGCCACATAACACACTTCACAACTACATAACCATCCCATCACTTTAATAGATCATACTTCACAAACTACACAACCACGCCACAAATTCACCCTCCACAGTCAAATCACAACAACACAAAGTGCCCAACACTTCATCTTACACAATCATAACTACTCCATTCATAGATCACAACACAGTGCATTCACAACATCAATCCAATATCAACTTCGAAACAGTATAATTCTTAATGTAAAAGGAATAGAAATTATACCATAGCGAAGTGCTGATATCGTCGTGTTGCTTGTTGCCCAGCATGGTCCCGCGGTGGCAAGTACGCACGAGCAAGGAGGGGTCGGTTGAGGCATTGTGGTCACTGCCGTGACCCTAAAAATAGGGGTTTTTTGGGTGGCTAGGGTTTGGCGGGGCTTCATGGTGGCGGCAGGAGGTGGGTTTTGGTCTCACCGTGGTGGTTGGGGGTTGGCTTGATTGTGCACGATCGGGGAAAACGGTGTGTGCGATAGGCATCGTGGCGCTGGATGGTAGAGGGAATAGAGAAACGAGGGTGTTGATCTGCCGTGAGGGGTGCAATGGCCGTGGGTAGTGGCAAGATGGTGGTTTATGGTTGGTTGGGAGGAGCTGAGGCAGCTATGGAGGAACAAGAGGCTGCAGTTGAGAAAACAGGGGGAGAGATATTGTTATGAGCCTGAGAAGGGATGAAGTGCAGTGGCTGGGAAGTGATGAAGTGCAGTGGGATGGGTGCTGTGATGAAATGCAAAAGAATATAAAGAAGGATCGACAGTTTTGTTAGTTGATAAAGGATGAAGTCGGTGTCGTTTGCTTTTAATGAATTGGTAGTTATGTTAGTTAGTCAATAGTATACGGTGTCATTTTCCTTTAATGAAGTGTAAATGAAGTAGTCGTTGGTCTTAGGAGGTTAAACACAGTCGTTTAATCCTTCATGTATATTGTTCATCTTGCAAATTCAGTATAAAGGCAGCCATGAGTTGGGGTTGAGGCCAACTCTGGTATTCAAGTGCACTTTCTCTTCTCTTCTCTCTCTCTCTCTCTCTATCATTCACTCTTTCTCTCTCTAATTCTTGATCACATTTCTAGAGGCTAATTCCCTCGAAGCAGTCGAAGTCCATTTACAATAGAATGGTCCACAGTTGGGATCAGCAGTCCGTAGTAATGGCAGAAGGTACAAGATCTTACGCACAGATTGTGGATGCAGTTAACCAAGTCAGGCAACAAAAACAGATGGAGGATACGATTACCATCTTATTTCAACAGCAAGTAGCGGCAAGACTTGAAAGAGAGAATCAAGAGAAAAGGTTCTTGGAGCTTTTGCAGCAAATATCAAGAATTTCTTGCAACAATTCAGAGGGTAATGGACAGAATGCAAGAAACAATCAGGACAGTTAACGTGGAGGCGGAGATGGTGATAATGAAGGAATGGGTGAGGTGCACACTCTAGACATGGGTGACAGATCCTTTGCTAAAGGGATTAAGCTTGACTTTCCAAGATTTTTTGGTAAGAACCCTGCAGCATGGATATATAGGGCAAATCAATATTTTTTGTTTCATTAGCTTCCTCCTAGCCAAAGAATTTTTTCGGCTTCATTTCACATGGATGAAGAAGCCCTTATCTGGTTTCAAGATGGTAGTGAAACTGGCACTTTCCATTCTTGGGAAGAATTCACACAAGTTGTCCAAGTTAGAATTGGTTCATTAGCTTATGATGATCCAATGGAGGCATTGACATGTTTAAAGCAAGTTAATTATGTCACTTCTTATAAGGCAGAATTCGAGTTACTTTCAAATAGAATTAAAGGGGTTTCTGAAAAAAAAAAAACAAGCTAAGTTGTTTTCTAAGTGGCTTGAAGGTTGAAGTGAGACTCCAATGAGGATGCTTAATCCCACTACCTTGAATGATGCCTTTGGGTTGGCCAAGATACAAGAGTAATATGTTTGGTCGACTAGAAGATCTTGGAGGGGCGCTTCTAGTGATCTTGGTGGTCAATCTGCAGGAGGCTCAATACTAAGGACACCTAAGGTGTTCCCTAATACTAAACTGCCTTATCAGAAAGTTTCTGAGGCACAAATGTAAAAAAGAAGAAGAAAAGGCCTTTGCTATTTTTGTGAGGTTAAGTGGCATCAAGGTCACAAATGCACTAAGCCAAAGATTTATTTGTTAGAGGGTATGAATATTCTTGATGATGAAATTGTTGACGATCAAGATAAGGTAGAGGATAATGAAGAAGCAATGCAATTTGGTGATATTGCTTCAATTTCTTTGCAAGTTATTGGAGGGACTCCAAATCCTAAGATAATGGGGATTGTGAGTCAGATTAATAAAAAGAGCGTGGTTATTTTAATAGACATTGGTAGTACCCATAATTTTGTGGATACTACAGTGGCTGAGAAGTGTGCTTTTGGCAATCAATAAAGATCAGTCATTCAGGTTCGAGTGGCCAATGGAGATGTTGTTCATAGTTTGGGCAGAACTACTGTTGTAGCAGTACAGATGCAAGGTACCAATTTTATTTCTGATTTCTTCACCCTTAATTTGGGAGGGTGTGATGTGGTTATGGGAGTACAGTGGCTGCTATCACTAGGGCCTATACTTTGGACTTTTGTTGAGTTGTACATGTAATTTTCTTGTGGCACCAGAACAATGGTTCTTAAGGGGTTAACATCACCAACTACTAAGTTGCATGGTAACAAAGAGTTAGCCACTATTTCTAAAGTGGAATCAAAGGGCTTTTGGCTCCAGTTGATGGCTGTGGAACCTGCTCAGAAACAATCTGTCTTGTCTTCTCAACTTGATGATTTGTTGCAGAAATATGAAGGGGTTTTTGAGGAGCCTAAGGGCCTTCCTCCCCATAAATCTTGAGACCACCAGATTATTTTAAAAGATGAGTCTATACATGTATCCTTGAGGCCATACAGATATCCCCATTTTCAAAAGGCAGAAATTGAAAGCATAGTGGCTGAATTGCTTAAGACTGGGGTTATTAGAACAAGTCAATCTCCATTATCATCACCTGTGTTGCTGGTCAGAAAGGCAGATGGCTCTTGTAGGATGTGCATGGATTACAAAATGCTCAATGAGGCCACCATTAAAGATAAGTACCTGATTCCAGTAGTTGATGAACTCTTGGATGAGTTATTTGGCTCAACTATTTTTTCAAAACTTGATCTTAGGTTAGGTTATCATCAAATAAGAATGAGGCCTCAAGACATACACAAAACTGCATTTAGAACACATGAGGGACATTATGAGTTCCTTGTTATGCCATTTGGCCTACTAATGCTCCATCAACTTTTCAAGCTCTTATTAATGATGTATTTAAACCATTCTTGAGAAAATTTGTGATTGTGTTCTTTGATGATATTCTAGTGTATAGCAAGGACCTAGAATCTCATTTGACACATTTAGCTATTGTTTTGGGAGTTTTGAAGCAAAATCAGTTATATGCTAAAAAGTCTAAATGTCACTTTGCATGTAAGAGATTGAATAGTTAGGCCATTTGATTTCCAAGGAGGGTGTGAGAGTTGACCCAAGGAAATTAGAAGCAATGGTTAATTGGCCAATTCCAAAAACTCTTAAAACTTTGAGGGGTCTTTTGGGTTTAACTAGCTATTATAGAAAATTTATTAAACACTGGCCATATTGCAGCCCCACGGATTTCCTTGTTGAAAAATGATGTTTTTTTGTGGAATGAAGAAGCTACCATGGCCTTTAATGAGTTGAAGAAAGCTGTTGTGACTCCTCTTGTGTTAGCATTGCCAGATTTTACTTAAAATTTTGTGACTAAGTGTGATGCATGTAGAGTTGGGGTAGGTGATGTGTTGATGCAAAATCAGAAACCCATGGATTTTTTAAGCCAACCTTTAAAATGGAAGAATTTAACACTCTCTACATATGAGAAGGAGTTGCCAGGATTGATTTTGGCCATTAAAAAATGGAGGCCTTATTTGTTAGAATCAGTTTTAACAATAAGAACTGATCATTTGAGTTTGAAATACTTGTTGGAGCAAAAACTAGGTACAACAGCTCAACAAAAATGGATCTCAAAACTGTTGGGCTATGCGTTTTCCATTGAATATAAGAAAGGGATAAAGAACAAGGTGGCCGATGCCTTGTCTCAAAAAGATTGCCAAGAAGATGAAGCTGCAATGTATGCCATTTCATACCCTACATCAGTGTGGCTAGAAGAGCTTAAACAAGCTTATGTCACAGATCCAGTAACTCAGCAACAGTTAGCATTGCTAACAGATGGTTCTACTTCACATTCCTCTTTTACTATGAAACATGGGGTGTTATTCAGAAAAGGCAAGATTTACGTGCCTAATTGTCAACAGTTGAAGTTAAAGTTGTTGCATTTTATTCATTCCAGTCCCTTTGCTGGTCACTCAGGATTTCATAAATTCCTACAAAGGGCAAGATATGATTTTTATTGGCCTGGTTTAAAAAAGGATGTGAAGAACTTCATTTGGGAGTGTGAAACTTGTCAAAGAAACAAGGTGGAAAACATCCACCCTGCTGGATTGTTACAACCCTTGATCGTACCTCAGAATATTTGGATAGATTTGTCCATGGATTTTGTGGAAGGCTTGCCAGTTTCTAAGGGTTATTCAGTGGTGATGGTTGTCATGGATAGGCTGTCAAAGTACTCCCATTTCATGCCTTTAAAACACCCTTTCACAGCAGAGAAAGTAACCTTATTGTTTCTTGACCATGTCTTCAAGTTGCACGGTAGGCCTCAGAATATTGTTTCTGATAGAGGAGCTACTTTCACTAATAACTTTTGGAAGGAATTATTCAAACTATAAGGAGTAACCCTCGCCTATTCATCTGCCTATCATCCTCAAAGTGACGGCCAAATTGAAGCAATGAATAAATGCCTTGAGCATTTTCTGAGATGCTTTACAGTTGACAAACCCAGATCATGGTTTGATTGGCTAACCTTAGCTGAATGGTGGTATAACACCACGTTTCATACTTCTACCAAGTTAACCCCTTATGAAGTGGTTTATGGCAGAGCTCCAAGTAAATTGCAATCTTATATCCCTGGTTTATCTGTTAATCAGGCAGTGGAAGAGGTGCTAAGAACAAGAGAAGAGATGTTGACTAATTTAAAGCTTAATCTGCAAGCTGCTCAGGAAAGGATGAAATATCATACTGATAAGTTCAAAACTGAGAGAGAATTCCAGGTGGGAGATTGGGTGTTTCTCAGGTTGCAACGCTATAGGCAACAGTCCTTAGTTGTTAGGAAAAACTTGAAACTATCTCCTAAGTACTATGGACCATTTCAGATACTTGAAAGGATTGGTCAGGTGCCATACAAGCTGGATTTGCCTCGGACTTCTAGTTTGCATCCAGTGTTTCATGTTTGAAGAGGAAGCTAGGCCAAATGATAGCTCCTTTGTCTACATTACCACCAGTCAATTTTCATGGTGAATTAGCCCCAGAACCAGAGTGCATTTTATAGAGAAGGACCAGGAAAGTCAATAACAGCCATTGGTGGAGGTTCTTGTACAATGGAAGGGGACTGCTATCGAGGAAGCTACTTGGGAGGCTTATTGAAAATTACGTGACAAATTCCCTCACCTTGTGGGCAAGGTTTTCTAAAGGGGGAGGGCTTGTTATGTGCTTGAGAAGTGATGAAGTGCAGTGGCTGGGAAGTGATGAAGTGTAGTGGGAAGGGTGCTGTGATGACGTGCAGAAGAATATAAAGAAGGATCGACAGTTTCGCTAGTTGATAAAGGATGAATATGGTGTCATTTGCTTTTAATGAATTCACAGTTGTGTTAGTTAGTCAATAGTATACGGTGTCATTTTCCTTTAATGAAGTAGTCGTTGGTCTCAGGAGGTTAAACACAGTCGTTTAATCCTTCCTGTCTATTGTTCATCTCGCAAATTCAGTATAAAGGCAGCCATGAGTTGGGGTTGAGGCTAATTCTGGTATTCAAGTGAAATTTCTCCTCTCTCTCTCTCTCTCTCTCTCTCTAGTTCTTGATCACATTTCTGGACGCTAACTCCCTCGAAGCAGCTGAAGTCCATTTACAGTAAAAGGGCCCATCACAAAGATTCGTGGGCTTTGAGGACTGGGGTTGGAGCTGCGGTGGTCCACGGCATGGAGGAGGCTCGTGGTGGTGGTTGGTGGTGCTAGGCTTTGCCGCGGCAGCGCTAGGCACCGAAAAATAGAGCCTGAGAGACAAAAATCAGGATGGGCAGTGGGGGATCTACGATGGGGGATGGAATCGTGAGGGAGGGGTGGCCGGCAACGCTCGACGGTGGCGTCACAAACTGCTCGTGGTGATGTGGTGGCAGCACGGTGGAGGGAAAAAAAGGGGAGAGAGAGCTACGAGCTTTGGTCTAGTTGGAGAGAGAGAGAGAGAGAGAGAGAGAGAGAGAGAGAGAGACTCATGGGGGAGGAGATTAGCATGGGGAAGGTCACCGGGGTGTGCGAGAGAAGAAAGGGAATTGGGGAGGGGGTGTGCGGCTGCTGAAGGGTAAGAGAGAGAGGGAGAAAGGGGAAGTGAGCGGAAAAATGGAGGGAACTAGGGTTTTAATCTTGGCCATTCATCTAGGGGTCCTAAATCTGATCCAACTGTAGAGATTTAAATACTATTTAAACTAACTAAAATATCTAGATAAAATATAAATACAATATCATCAATTAAAATCAACTTTATATTATAAAAATACTATTATTTCATCATTAATTAAAATGATGAAGTTCACTAAATATTTTTAAGAGAAACAGCATCATTTAAACAAGTAGAGTTTTTAACATAAAATGAAATAACAAATACTAAATAATATTCTTAAAGAAATAAAATCATTTAATTAAAATGCTTTTCAAAATATATATTACTTTTGGGGCTTCACAATATAAAAAGACTTAGTTGAAAATTAGGCTTGGTTCAATAATACCAAAAATACCCCTCTTAAAAATAATTTTGGACATTTAAAATATTTTGAAGACTTTAAAACATTGGGTCTCATTTAAAAATCACCTGTAATATTTAAAACACAACTTCATGATTTAAAACGCATAGATGAGACTCGTGACCAACTGAGAGAAAAATGAGTGGGTGATCACACCTTTTCCAGCTATCATTTGCTTCCTTGTATGCTTTGCACTTTGATTTTAATATATTTTTTTTATCATATGTCTGTTATCTTTCTAAAATTTATCTAACAATTTAGAATGGTAATGTCTATTAGTTATAATATTTGAATAATGTGCTGATTTATTTCTGGTATTATTTTGTTTTGAAATTATCTATATTCGTTGAGCATAAATATTTAATATGTATCTGTTCAATATATGATTTTGTACTTATTTCTTATATTATTGTGTTTCATAATTGTGCTTACCAATGTAGTCAATTCAGCTGCAACTACTTTTAGCATTTACCAAGATTTCTTCATATGTTTTCATTTTATTTGTTGGCTTTGTATATTTTATTTGTTGATTTAAGGTTATGTTTTGTTTTACTTTTATTATTTCAATATTGTGGACATTAACTTTAGCTATTATTCTTCTTTGTAATTCTTATTCTTTATCTATTCAATTCTTTGATTTTGTATCTATTTGTTGTATTGTTTTGTTTCATAAATGTGATACTCCATATGATAAGGATGGGGGTAGGTGGTATATGGGATCCCACATTGCTTGAGAATGAAAAGTTCTTACTCTTTATAAGGTTCCAATGGGGGTCCAATTGTATCATTGACTAGTCTTTTTGGAGTATAGGCCATGTGATTTAGGCCTTCCATTTGGGCGTTACAAATGGTATCAAAGCCATGTGGGACTTGAGCCATGCCACCTATAACAGACATGCCCGACGAGGATGTGAGGAATTTAAGGTGGGGAGATTGTGATACCCCATATGATAAAGATAAGTGCAGGTGATGTATGGGATCCCACATTACTTGAGAATAAGAAGTTCTTGCTCTTATTAAGCTTCCAATGGGGCTCCAATTGTATCATTGACTAGTCTTTTTGGAGTATAAGTCATGTGGTTTAGGACTTCCATTGGAGCGTTATTAATGGTATCAGAGCCAATCCCAACAAAAAATGTGAGACTTGAGCCTTGCCACCTACAAAGGACAGGCCCAATGAGGACGATAGGAATTTAAAATGGGGAGATTGTGATACCCCATATGATAAGGATAATGGTAGGTGGTGTATCAGATCCCACATTGCTTGGGAAGGAGAAATTCTTGCTCTTTATAAGGTTCCAATGGGGCTCTAATTGTATCATTGACTAGTCTTTTTGGAATATAGGCCATGTGGTTTGGGCCTTCCATTAGGGCGTTACAATAAATGTGCTTTTCATCTTTATATTTTTTTTACTTCAATTGTCTTTGTTATATATAATTTGTTTACATCAATTTTATTTCTCAATATAAACACTTACATATTATCTATTAGTGACAATTGTACTACCTTTTAGATATCAATTCCAAATTCATTGTGCTGATCATTCCTTCACTTGGATTTGGTTTTTCCAATTCGACATAATCATTGACATACCTCTTTTCTTGACAAACAAAATGAATAGTGGTAAGATGACCTTAACAAGTTATGACAATTTCATTAGAAATTCTTTCGTTCAATATTTTTATCTAATTTCTTTTAAAAAAATTCACAAGGTCGTGCAAAACAATCGACGAACAAAATTCCATATAATCTCTTACCAGAAGAATAAAAAGAAGAATTGCATCAAAAAAGAAGATAAAGGTATAATCGACAGAAAGCATCAACAAGTGGTGCTATTCAACTTGGACAATTTTCTGTCTATCAAACAAATGTCTTGAATGATTATGCATAGATTCTCAACAATGATGAAAATGCTGATGTTGCACAACAAAAAAGACGTGTCTCTCATGATTATATCAATCCAATTGAGATCTCCCTTTCACAAGATGTTGGATATTCTCAAGAGATGAGTATCTTTTTGACCGATCAAGAAATGGATGCATCTATGCCCAACACAACGGATTATGATAATTAGAACAATTGAACGGATTCTTTGCCACCAAGATCAACAAATACATCTATAGAAACTTCAAATATATGTCATCAAGTTGTACTCGAACAGGGTCATTGTGTAGCCCTCATTTTTCTTGATCTTTTTAGATAACACTTTTTATTTTTCATATTATATTGAAAGTGGAAAACATTTTCTTGTACTCTTCAAGATCACATATATTTCTTGCAACATTGTGGGACCATTTGCTGTGTTTACTTCTCTAGTTGGCTTAATGTATAATGCAATGGCCAATAAATCTAATAAATCATGTTTAAACTTTTTAGTTTGTTAATAAACATAGTTACAAAAGGATTTGAAAATTTTGAATAGACATTTACCTATTTATGCAATTGAATCTTTATAACTATCGAGTTCACTGAATGGAATGATATTATAATTTGGTGGCTGCAATGCTTCTTCGTCATATGAAATTTCTTCAATAATTGTCCTTGAGTTTAAGACCCACTGATAGTGATGGGATTCAATTCTATGTTTAGGATCTAATGGCTTCACATAAGCATTACTGATGTAGTATGATTAGAATATATGCAAAGTGTCATCGCGCGAATCAATATATTTATCAAACATGGTGGCTTGCAATTGATTGCCCAAAATATTAAAATAATATATTTTCAGTAGAGACTAATATATGGTTATTATTATTAAGATAATGTTTTACATTATGAAACTTAAAGTTACATTTTTTTACAAATATAAAAAACAACAATTACCATACTCAAAATCAATCAAGGTTAAGTTTTGATATCTTAACAGTGAATGTTGTGCTGTACGTTTTGGAGACTTCTCTACTACAACCATTTTGATTTTCCAAATTCTTGTGCTCGGCGTGATATCCCTGATGGATGTATAAAGCTTTTGCATCTTGGACACTGATCATGTAAAAAAGGAAAAAAATGAATTAGTATTTAAACTTGAACTTTTATAAAATAATGACAATAGGAATGCAGAATATTCAATCAACTTACTTCTATAATGTTAAGATGAGAATTCCAAGCTTAATAATTCTCAATACACAATATTTTTTGTGTAATTTTCTTGAGATGTATCAGTTGATGTTGGCTTGATTAAAATTTTAACTGAAACAACAGTCTTAGCTCTTGATAATGCTACATACAATTGTCCATGAGAAAACACAGGTTGTGGCAAATATATCCCTACAAAATCCAATGTTTGGCCTTGTGCTTTGTTGATTGTCATTGCAAAGCTTAGTTTGATAGGAAATCGAGTTCTCTTGAATGGGAACCCATTGTTTTCATTAGGATTTGGAAAGAATAAAATTCTTGGTATAAAAACTATTTTACCACTATGATGACCGATTGCAATTTCTACATCAATGACGTTACATTCAAAGTTGCGACATACTAAACGAGTTCCATTGCATAAGCCATCTGAAGGATTAATGTTTCCAAGCAACATAATTACACAATTTTTCTTAAGTAGCAATTCATGAGGAGGAACCCCATTTGGTGTCAAAGTATTGAAAAAGTCCTCCATAATGCCTTGTTCAGATGTATCAATTATTTCATCGAAGCTATAATATTGTTTGAGTTCACCAGGAAACATCTGTATAAGTGTGGAATTTATTTCATCAAAATAATTGTTCCTCGGAGTCAATATAGCTCGATTCAACATTTCAGACAAATTCTATGAGTAATCATGAATGCTAAAAAAAAAAAAAAAACAGCATCTACAATTTTTGCAAAGAAACAACATAATTTTCATAACAGATAAGCATATTATCAAGAATTATTGTCCTTTCTTCAATTGTGATTGGCAATACTCTGTTGCCTAATTGAAGCGAGTAATTTGAAAAATATGGATCTAATCTTGCTTGCATGTTTTGAGTTAAGCAAATCTTGGTCAAAGTAGGCCATAAGAAGAGAGTAAACTTGCATCAATCTGTTCATGTCTTCTACCTTTTTGAACAACAGGTAAAATTTATCGAAAATCTCTACCAAGCACAACAACCTTGCCACTAAATAATAATTCTGAATCATTGATGCGCCAAAGCATTATGTACAATGCTTCTATAGATTGTTTTTTTGACATAGGGGTTTCATCCCATATGATTAATTTTGCAGCACATAATAATCTTGCAAGTCCACTTTGTTTAATAACATTGCAAGTGTTGCTTGTCTCAAAATTTAATGAAATTTTAAATTGTGAATGTGAAGTTCGACTTCCAGGTAAAATAGATGCATTAACACCCGATGATGCAGTTGCAAGCGTTATTAGCTATTTAGATCTTAATGTAGCAAAAAGCACTCTATATAAAAATGTTTGTTCCACCTGGACCATCAATAAAGAATGAACTTGCTTGATTTGAGAAAAACTTTTGTAAGATTAAATCATAAGCATGTCGTTGTTCATTATTGAGAATTGTTGATGTTACAAGATCTTCTTCTGGAATTATGATACCCAATTCATCATTAATCTCCGTAGGTTGAAGTTGGTCTTCATTAAAACAAATATCATCATCTAAAAAGATGAAACATGTTGATGTCCTTTCCCATTGACTCAAGTGTGGAAGAAATATGCCGAAAAACTTCTCTTCTGACATTCATAGAATCCTATTCAATTTTTTTAAAGTCAGCAGACATACTTTCTTCAAAATGTTCCCATAATTCTCTTGGATTTCTAGGATTACAATAAACCAAGATTGTGGCAAATAGTCGCCTCAAACTATATGGCATTTGGTACAATGATGCTTCATGTAAACAATCTTTCAAGCTATTATATGTTTATAACAAGCTATGTAATGTAGCTGCTTCACGAAATGTTGGACCGACCACACCATTAACTGTTTTGAGGTGATTAAAAGATAGAAGACCGCTTATATGATTTAATAATATCCGCAGATAATACCTTTCACCTTCAAGTGGATTTGCTGCAACAATTCTGCCAATAACTGTCTATTTCTTTCGAGGGGTCTAGATTTTATGTTGATTGCTCCAAACAAAAAACTCAACAAATTCTTTATACAACAATTTTTGAGAGTTTTCATTTACAAGATTTGTTGAAAAAATTCTGTTAACATTGATTTTGCATAAAAACCAGAATTCACAAGATTGTTCAAGTTGTGATTTGCAAGAAAAGTCACCAGATGTTGATCTTCAAGATGTAAGTGTAGCCTATGTACTGCTAGATGCATCTCATTTACAATAAATTCAAAGATCCTCCACATGGCTTCAGGTGCAGCAATCCACTGAGCTGATTGGAATAATTCAATTTCATCAATGATTTGACTATCTTATTCAAAGATTACATTAAATGCAACACGGTCATGACCTTTGTAGATGTATTTGTAAAGATACTGGACAGCTTTTATTGTAGAGCATAGTTCAACTGACTGAGGGACAATGTTCGGTGGTGGGTTTAGTGAAGATTGACTGCATTATAAAACACTGTGAAAGGCTTCGGTTTGTGGTGAAATACCGAGAGAGGAAAAGAACAAAAATACATTTAGTCTTGATCGTGGTTACGGAGAAGGAATTAGGTTCAACTGACTCTTAATTCGTAATTAATAATTGATTTAAAAATGTTTATGAACCAACTAAAATAAATAAATAGATAAATAATTTGAAAATAAGATAATAATAATAATAATAATAATAATAGTAATGAGTAAATTTACTTTATTATACAAATTTTGAACCTGCATGTTACAAATTCTCTCCCCCTAAAAAACATCTCTTCCTCGAGATGAACGTACCTTGCTTAAAATAGGTAGGAATACTTCTCTCTCATGTCATCATCGTGTTTCCAAGTGGCTTCTCTCTCGCTGTGGTGACTCCAAAGAACCTTGACCATTTGAATAACTTTGTTTCTTAGCACTTGGGTCATCTGCACTAATATTCTTGTTGGAGCTTCTTCATAGGTGAGGTCGTCTTGAATCTGATGGGGCTCGTACTGCAATACATGTGTAGGACCCAGGGCATACTTTTGTAACATAGAGACAAGAAACACATTGTGCACTACCGATAAGTGAGATGGAAGTGCTAGTTTGTAAGCAAGGAGACAAGGGCACCGTGCGACTGTCGTTGAAGGTGGCCGGACTGAGGTCAACAGTAGCGGATTTCGTGCATGTAGTTGGGCATTAAAAAATGTGTTTAAAATGGGTCACTTTACGTCAGCCTTTTTTACCTATAGATATAATATGTTGACTTGGTTTTAATTTTGTCGTTGCTGCATGTAGTTGACACTTATGTCTTGTATAGAGTTTAAATTATATTAAGTATTCATTTATGATTTAATTATGATAATAAATTACAAGGATTTGAATTTTAAGTATATTCAAGTTTAATTTATATTTTTATGCTATAAATATGATCAAGTCTATTTTTATGAAATGAGCCTCACTATTTAATTGATAAAGTTTAGGTAAAATATAATTTCCACCTAAGTTTTAATTTGAAAGTGAAGATGTGTTATTTCTACTTAAATCATTTTAGTATTTATTAATTTGGTATATAATAAATTAATTATTAAAGTTCTCTCCATAGTGTTTATTTAATTAAGTAAAGTATTATAATACATTTTTAGGAAATTAGTGACATATGGTATTTCATAAGACGAGGTTTTGCAATTTGAGATACGTGGTAAGTAATTTTTATGATCATCACATGTCAGTTTAGATAAATTATTAGTAAAGCCAATTCTTGATAGCCTCTTTTTATGTACCTCGTATTGTCATGAGTTATGCAAGCATAGCATTCATATTAGCTCATGATCTTGTTAAGTTCTGCATTACATTTAATTCAAGGTGGCCTTGGGGTCGAGAAGTCTCTAATACCAGAGTTAGTAGAGTATTTTGGAAGTTTGTAAATAATGAGAGTCTAGGGATCAGAGAGCTTTTCTCGTACCTGGAAGTTGTTATTTATACCGGAAGTCTGCGGGAGATAAATCGTGCCTACCCCCGTGGAGTCCATGTCCCTTTTACTATTGCTTTTGTCAGAATCCTTTAATGCGGCATACCTCTGCGATGGCGTCATTAATTTGGCGTATAGCTAGGGTAGTGGTACCATTAATGCGGCATGGTTTCCTGATTTACCTTACTTTGTTGGCATCTTTGGTGGTCCGTCGATGTTTCCATGTTAGAAGATAAAAGGTCCTCTGTCTTTCCTACTCTGCCTGTACGAGTCCCCATGAGCGGGGTGCGGCTGAGCGGCGTCAGGTCTGTCCGTCTCATCAGCCATCAATGGGCCCTGGGACCTAGCATCGAGGCCAAGCTCATTACTTCCTGGCCAAGTACTCAGTGGGCATATGAAATGGGGGAAATCCCCTTACAATTATCCCGCTAATTCCTATCGCATGAGTATGATGGGAATTCTGTCTTTCCTTCCTTGATTAATCAACTTTTTCAAATGTGACTATACGGCCTTTTCTTTCTTAGGACAAGGGATTGTAGATTTCTCGGTGCTCACATGTTGCACTTCTCCTCCCCAGCAATATCTGAGTGGCGTTTTTGTCTTTACACAATACCTGGCAACGGTTCGGCTTCAACTTGGATGG
>QEOT01003032.1:18343-38736 GCA_003123785.1 Pterocarya stenoptera
ACAAAATTACAACTAAATACATTTACAACAAAAAGACCACAAGCACTGGTGAGATCTCGGACGACACGCCCACCGCAAGTATCGGCATCTCGAGCCCAGACTGAACGAGTACCCAACTAAAACACAGACCACAACAACCAGTCGTGCTATCACTAGACGTAAACATCGCTCACCATTCTCGAACAGCTCTGCCCCGGATTACGTTCAATCCAAAACTCCACACCACACTTGGATCAAACCAAGCAACAACAAACTAAAGAAAACTAACCAAAAACCAACAACTGAAAAGAAAATAACACAGAAAAGATTAAGCCAAAAACAAAATACGGATGAACAGTAAATAAGAGATATCAGTGTTGCATGCGGATACTGTTCTCACTGGGAGGAAAACCGTCGATCAAACATTGAAGTCCCGGATTTAGAGGTTCCACCGAAGCCGAGCATGACGTCGGTAAAGGTCTCCTCGGTGGTGCGTGATGGCCACGCACCGACTGGCTCCGAAGCTTCGTCCTGCGTGTGCGGGCTACGCGCCACTCTGATTGATGCCAGATTTGGTAGACTTGAAGATCGGCGGCTGGGCGTCATGCCGGTGGGGCTCATGTAGACAGTCGGTGGCCGGAACAACTCGAGTGGAGATCCTCCCTTATTTGGCTTTCAAAAAAAACAAAAAACAAACAAAAAAAAATATCTCACAAAAACATACCATGAAATAAACTAGACAGATGGGGGGGGGGGGGGGCCGAAGCTCCCTCCCCCTCACGCTAAATCTGGATAAAACGAAGGCTTTAATGAGATGTGAATGGGTTTTACGAGAGGAGAGGGGATCTTCAAGTCTGCCTAAAGTTTGCCTATCCAAGACAATTTGGTTTGTTTGTCATGTGTATTAAACATCTAGTGGAGTTTGTTTTATTTATCTAGTAATTAGTATATAAGATAATAAGACTATAAAGTATATATGTAGTAGTTATTAGTTACTAATAGTATATACATGACATTAAAATTAAAAAGAAATTGAATATATAAAATTAATTTTAAAAATTCTGCAAAAAAAGTCTAAAACGTAGATGATCTTATAACAAGTTATTAAATTGAGCCTAAAAAGAGGTTGAATTGGGTCTTAAAATGGCTCAAACCAGCCCAAAAAGTGTAACCCAAACTGGTAAACCGACCGATAACCGAATTGGCTCGTTTTACCCCCTTACACGATCAGTTTCGGTCGGTTTGTCCCACCTAATAGACCCTATCGATCGATTTCGGTTTGGGCCCAAAACCGAATCGATAGGTCAGTTTTTCACACCTATTGGGATGTGTCAGCCAAACTTTCTATACAGTGTTGCTCGCCCATATGCTGGACTATTTACACTTTGCTGCAACTGCAACTATTTTTCACCAAAACAATGGAATGGCTCTCATCTTTGCTTTCCATTTACACTCAATTAATGGTCTATCTCCTTATGCTGGCATGGTCTTCACATCCTCTATTCCTTGTCGTTTGTTATCTAGAAAAGTAGCCATAGAATTTACAAGAATTTTCATGTTCTAAACCTAACATTTGTTGTAACATCTAGTCCCCATAAGGTTATGACATAATGTGGATTTCAAAAAATAAAGGGATCGGTGTGCTACCAACATTGCCTTTAAAAAAAATTATTTTCTTCTCAACAAAGCGCCAAGTACAAAATATTCACTTTCATAAAAATAACACGCGTACTTTATAAAATTAAAAGAGTATGTGGAAGCATTTATAGAAATTTCTCAAACTTTGTACAATAAGAATCATAAATGAAAACCTTTGTATGTGATCTAAGCCTCTGCCTCTTTTTCCTAAGCCAAGTCTCGTACGTCCTACAACCTCAAATCTCACTTTAAGCATCACTTGGGATAGTCACACATATAAAACAACAATGAGTGAAATACTCAATAAAACTTGCTTCATACTGTAAACATATGAAAACATTCAATCATGCAGTCACATTCACAATCACATTTAGTTACATTCATATTCATTGTTGTGAAATTTTAATTATACTAGCGAGTGCACGACCCTTACCAAAGTATAATTTAGTAAGAAGAGGTTGAACCCATAGGAACCTTTAAAAAACGTAGAACACCAACAAAATATAAACTAAATAAATTATAATCTAGTTAAAAAAATGAGTTCTAAAATAAATTAAGAACTAAACAATTAATGAATCAAAGCAAGAAATAATTAATTTAATAAGCTAATCACCATAAAAGAACTAAAGTAAATTTTAAAGATGCAAATTAGTCTAAACAATGACTAAATTATTAATGGAGAAAAAACTAAGATTTTGGAATCCACCTCATTAATTCATAGTAATGTATTTATGATAATTGATTATTTCCAAACATCTACATGATAATCTAGAAATCAATATTGTTATCATAAAAAATATCACTGTTAAAACTACTTTTTAAGAAAATATCTCAAATATGCTTTTTTTTTTTTATCAAAGATATAACAAAAATTCTACTTGCAACCAGTTCGGGGAACCGGCACGCAACCGAATCTAATGTGGCAGTAAACCGGTGTCGCTTTTAATTGAATTCAAATTCATTTCCTATGGCAGTAAACCAGTGTCGTTTCAATTTGAATTTAAAATTCATTTCCTGTATCAACACTTTCGCACTTAAGCTTCTCACTTTCTCCCACTTTGAACGTAACCCCTTCTCCCCACTACTCCCATCGTCTTCCCCAGGAAGGAGGCTTCGATCCGGTCTGGTAAGGTCAACGTTAAAACAAGTAAGAGGGTTGCGTAGCGCCTCCACCATCATCTTCGATCCAAACCCCATCGTCTTCCCTCCAGACCCCATCGTCTTCCCCAGGAAGGCTTATCCATCTTCTCCACCATAACCCACTAAGCCACGAAGACGGTTCGTCTTCTCCACCATATCTGAAATCTTTTTCTCCTCTTCTATTCCGCTTCTATTCCTCTTCTCCTCAAACCCAAGACCCACAAACCCTGTTACTTGTGGCTCGTACCACATCACCAAACCACAAACCTGATTTGAACCCACAAAGCCTTGTCGTCTTTAAACACCAGATCTGAAATGTGAAGCCCACAGAGCATTGAAACCCTAACCCTAACCCTAACCTTAAAAAATACTCAACATCCTCTGCTCATAGAGGAACTAACCAGAATATTGCTTATCTTGTGCAATTGATTGAATGGAATTTAGTGTCTTGTTATTAATGCTTTGATTTTAGTGTGTATCAGTGTATGCATGTTGGTGTCATGCTGATTTTGTTGAAGTTTGGTGTTTTCAAATTAGTGTATGTAGTTATAATGCATAAATGCACTTCACTGTATGTATAGGTTGTAGACTTTTTTCTAAGTTTGCTTATTTGTTTGCATCTTTAGTGACACCTCTGATGGTTTATTTTATTTATGGATTGTCAATTTGTTATACTGTGTTATCTTTGTTCTATCTAGGGACTAGGGTACAAGAAATTAATCTAATGCTATCTCAAACTCTAATGCTATCTCTGTAGATTGTGCTTGAAGTGGAGGAAAGCTTGCAAGTTGCATATATAGAAGATGTGATTCATGAAGATTGAGGACTTTAGAAAGCATCTTTGGTTTCAAAGTTTAATGTACCATAATTTATAAGCATTGCTAATTTATTATATTGCATTTAAACTGTTAATTTGTAATTTAATGTACAATTGAGTGAATGGACTTCACTGTCTTGTTAGCAATGCTTTGATTTTAGTTGATTTGTTACATTAAGAAGTTATATGCATGATCAAACTGCTAATTACATTTAAACTGTTAACCCGAAATCCTAACCTCAAAAAATTTGTCCACGCTCTGCCCATAGAGGAACTAACCTGAATATTGCTGATCGTGGGGTAAGCACGCACATGCTTGATCACGCATATAACTTCTTGCTTATTTGGATGTTGTTAACTGCATTGGAAAAGTTGCTAGTGATTGTATTGCATACTAATTATATTCATATATTGATCACTTTTGTTTTAAGAAACCATTGTTCTTTTCTACTTGAATATAAGATCAGAAAATCATCAATATTTTATAAGATCGAGCACCCTCTCATATTGTAACCTGCTGGTTAATTATTCTGATTCGCCTAGCTCAGTTATCTTCCATGTATACATGTTTTCTTCTTTGTGAGTTGAATCCCTTACCATGTTAACTAATTAAGTCGTGACTCATGATGAGTACTCGACTTGATCATCATCATGTTGTTCAGTTTCTTACCTTCAGTTTCTTTTGTATATATTTCAGCTTAATTATTAATTAATATTTTTTAATTTGATTCAGAAAAATTTTACAGTAGCAAGAGCAATTACGGAGGTGACGTTGGCAGCAAATTTATAAATTAGCTCTTCTATCACTTTTCTATGAAGTGTTCAAAACAATGTAGAGCTTGTTTCTATTCAATTTTAAAGACTAATGTCTGTATTTTATTTGCAGCATATTTGTCCTACTTGATCCTTTTTTAGTCATAACACTATCTAATTAGATGCACTAAGCAAGTTGGTGAAGGTACGACTCTGTATAATTTGCTGGTTTAGATTTATCGATTTCTTAAAGTCGCTGACTTTGTTTAGACCTTTGGCTATACTCTAGTATGCTGATTGCATTGTTATTATTTGCTCTTGATTTTTACATGTTATTTAATACTATATGATGATTGCTGAGGGAGGCCTTGTTGACAATGAAGCCATGACATAGTTTTGCTACTCTACAAGTCTTAGCTATCTAATAGATATTTGCAATGTGTTAATTGGGTTTGATGATGATAGAAATTTCATTATTGTTGGATTTTTTTGAAAATGTCTTTGCTTACCAATTTGCAAGCAGCATTTAGGCTGTATTCATATTCCACAATTTCTCATACACTCAAACTTCTCGAGTCTTAGCTACTCTAGGTTAGGGGCAGGTTATTGTGGGAAATCATATAAATGCCTTTCCATACTTTGGCTTCGGAGTAATATATCAATTGGTTCTCATACTATTTCTAATTTTGAATTTAAGGTAAAGTGTCTAAAGAATAATATAGGAATGAACTTCTAGCTATAAGATGGTGGGGTGGAGCCAACTATTTTGATTTTGTGCATGATATCATTGAGAAGTTGGAACCCTGCATGCATGTCTTGCTTATTTGATGGATCTTTGCAATGTGTTAATTGGGTTTGATGATCAAAAAAATTTCTTCACTGTTGGATTTTGTTTTTCATGGCTTTACTTATTAATTTTTCCCTTCATGGTTTGACTAATACAAGGAATCTATGGTTTGGTTTTTTAGAATTTGAACATGGCATCATCCCAATCATTATCTTTAGTTAAAGATTTTGATATGGATTCACCGGTTGTTGGTGTGGTTTAAAAACAACACTAAAGACGTCCTACACTAAGAAAAATCCTAAAAAGAAATTATTTGTCTGCCCAAAGTATTCTACAGTAAAGCAACATTATAATTGTCATATTTGCATATCGATTTGCTAGTTTGGATGTATTTAAGTACTGTTAAATGAGAGTTTGTACTGTGTGCAAGGAAATGCGCTGTCTAAGTTCTTTGTATGGGCGGATATACTTGAACTGCTAGAGGAGAATTGGAAATTAAGAGAGACAAAGGCTTGGAAGACGTGGGATGATGTATTACAGTGCCAAATAGCCTTTCGGAAAAGAGAAGATAAAGTCAGCGAGATAGCGAATAATCTAAAAAAGGAAAAGCGAAAGTTATTGTTTTTGTATTGGGTTGTCACCTTTGTTATCTTGTTTGCTTGGTTAGGATAAATTTCATTTAAAAAGTCAATAAGTTCATTTTGGCTAGTTTAAGAGACCATCTACCTTATAAAGATGGTTCTCGGGGCAAAGCATTTATGTATAACTTTCGCTTTTCTATTTTGGGCATTTGTGTATATTTTGTTTTTCTATTTTGGGCTATGATAAGAAATCTTGTTTTGAATCCCTATGGAGAATTTATGGACATTAATAGTAGTTGAATGAAGTATCATTTGATGAGCATTGGACTCGGGTTGCTACTCCTAGATGTTACTGGTTTTATTGCTTGGTTTTGTACTGAAATGTGTTGTGAATATTTTATGAACTGGATTGAAATGTGTTGGAAATGTTGGTGGAAATCAAGGAATATTGGTATTACAGGTTACAATTATTTGTTGTACAGTTATAATTGTGCCCAGAATTATTTGATAGTAACCAGTTTGGTAGAAATCTCAGAATATACCTATTATAGGTTGGAATTATTTGCTGTACAAAAAAATAGGTTGGAATTATTGGTAGTTAACCAAAGAGTTTTTCAGGCTGTTGGGGCTAATTTGTGAACATCATGTAGTAGTTGATGGGAGTGGGAGACAACCTAGCTGAGAAAAAGTTTAAGAGCCTCACGGAGTGATGTATTTATGTGGTGTAGGTTATGGATTGATGGACTGCTATACAAGAAACTGACTGCAATAAAAATGGTTGTGGTAGTAAGGGAACATTTTGTGCTTGTTTAATCCTTGGAAGAACTAGGTATCAGAATGTGCATCATACCTATGGATATATACTACATATACATATATATAAATATATAACAGATATTGTAAAGATGTGGCAATGTGCAAATAGTAACGAAAAGCTAATGCTTTGTTTGTTTCAATTTTTTCATAGATTACTAGATTTGGAGTTTAATGGCTTCTTGATTTTAACCTTTGATCTAATCCATTAACCCTAAAGGAGGGAAGGGCAAGAGGGAGGATATGTGGGCGATGCATTATGTGCAAAATCAGCCAACTCTGTGTGAACTTACATAAAAAAGCACAGACTTAATTCAGTGGTTTCTTCACACTATACATCAAATATAATTATTGAAAGTGCTCAAAACTGCTTGGATACATCATAATACAAAAATATACATAGACTTGAATATCCAGTTGCATAAGATTTTGGCTCATCAAGTACTCAGAATTGCTTGGATATATAAACAGGGGCAGACCAAACGAAGCAACAACCATTTGCTGTATGTTGACATCGAGATTATCATGTCCAGAAAAGCGTTGAAATTGCTGGCAAGAAATTAAATCTTGATACTATGCCGGGTTCTTCCACCTTCCAACAACATGTGCAAAAAAACAAAATATGGAAGCAATAAAGGAAAAAGAAGACGAAGAATAATATTATCAAGGA
Organism: Pterocarya stenoptera; assembly: GCA_003123785.1. NCBI lineage: Eukaryota > Viridiplantae > Streptophyta > Magnoliopsida > Fagales > Juglandaceae > Pterocarya > Pterocarya stenoptera. The sequence continues at coordinate 25,522 of QEOT01003032.1, forward strand.
AAAATAAGAAGAAGAATAATATTATTAAGGAAAAAGAATAAGGTAAATAATATTATCAAGGAAAATTTTGATGAAGAATAATATTATAAAAACATACTCACGATAATCATATCATTGTCGTGGTTGTGATCCATCAAAATCAACGTGCAGCGGTTGTGATTCATCCACCCCAAATTGCATCTGTAAAAATATGGACTCGTATATTCATGTGATGTTGACTAATGTCATTAAAATACCATTATAGTTTGGATCCACTTACGCTTTCTTGACTTTGAGGTACTGTTTCTTGAGGCTGGGTCCCACTAATGTCAACAGCTGGTATGCTTTCTAGAATAGCCTGATGATAGAAACTGGTAAAAAACACAATAATAAATCATTAGTTCAAATATAAATATATACTTATAATATTACCTGAACATGTCCAATATTAGAGACGTCCAAATTGGAAGGGCAAAATAGCCTCCTGCAAGTGTCCACGACTGGTGTATCTTATCCATCTCGCTAATAATCTAGTAACCAGTTTGTGAGATACCATTTATAAAATTTAAATAAAGAAGGTAATATTACAAATCATTATTTGTTTGCGTTTTTCCTTTTCATGGGCTTTCTTCATCTTCTCCTTAACTTTTTGAAGGTTTCTTTCCATCCTGGATGCTCTCCATAAAGATGAAGGTCTGCATTTTCCTCACATAACACGTGGACTGAGTACTTGGGTTGAACTACTAGTTGTAGTTGTGTCCTTCGTCGTGCCACCAACATTTAAATAATTTTGAGTCATCGATAAGGGTTCTAGGTCCGCATTATAAAGGTCAATCATTGCATGTAACTTAGTCGTTGCATCCTCAGTATACTTTTTCGAACTCGCTGCAGAATTAATCATTTTATAACAGATATTCAACAGACTTGAATATCTGTTAACATCTTCCCGTTGATCCCTTGCGTCATAGCTGCTGTGAATTAACGTGTATCTTCTTATAATATCCTTTCTCCATCGATCCAAAATGTACCTATCTAGCATTATCTTAATCCCGTTACATGTGAACATAGCAAAAATGCACCGGCACACTATACCTCTCATTTCAAATAAACCACAAGGACACTTGGCGACTGCATCTTCTCACTAAAATCCACTAAATGTGTAACCAGCTTAGTGAAATTTTCGACACTGACTTCATCATCTATGAAATAGGTCTTTAATGTACCATCGGCCTTATGTAAAACTAGGTCCAAGTCGATAATGTCGGTAAGTTGGTGCTGAACTTCCCTGAATTTAGCATTTGTATACAAATCTTGATATCTCTTTTCAATTGGAGACCTAGAGATGCAGGGAATTGTGACATTAAATAAGTGGAAGTCTGCTCAATTTTCGTTCTCGATTTTTTTTAAGGCATTATCATACTGATTGACAAACTTTTTCAAGTTTGTCTTAGCATGAACATAACCATAAAAAAAAATGTATTCATGCTTTCGCTACGCTGCGTTGTACTCATTCCAGCCCAAAAAATCGCTTTTAAGCAGGCTGGAACCCAATGCTCACGCTTAGTGTATAAACTCTGCAATCAGACATTCTCATGCAAGTTGTACGTGCTGATAAACTCATCCCAATATTTTTCAAACTCTTCCAGGGTTTGGGTGTCATACACATTGCATCAGTTCTATTTTCATTCCCATTTTGTAGGACACATACGAGCCAAAATTTTCAGGGACTTTCTTCAGGATATGCCATAGGTAATATCTATGTTGGCTTTCTAGGAAAACAAATGCAATTGTATTTTTTGTGGCTCTGTCTTGGTCGGTGATAATAGCCTTTAATGCTATACCATCCATACACTGTAACCAGGTCTGGAATAACCACACGAAGGTCTCAGTATGCTCAGAGAAAATCAAGCCAGCTCCCAATAAAATTGACTACTCATGGTGGTTTATATCAACAAATGATGCAAAAGGCATCTCATATCGGTTCGTTAAGTATGTGGTGTCGAAAGTGACCACATTACCGAAATATTGGTGGGCTGCTCTACTACGAGGGTCTATCCAAAATATATTCTTTAACCTTTTATTATCATCCAAGTCTATCAGTGCAAAGAATCCTAAATTTTTGTATTGTATCAGTAAAAAGTAGTCTCGAAAAGCTCCAACACTACCTACGCCCAATTGTAGATGTTGTGCCCTGTCGATGTAGTTACAACAATCATTTTTAAAAAACGGGAGGTTCTCAAAACCACCCGCCCCAACTACAAGAGAGCCGAAACTCTTATTCATTTGGATTCCAACCAAATCATTCTTATTTAGGACTTTTTTAATGGATTCACTCACTTGTCTATTACATCGAAAGAAGCGAGATTTCTTTAGACTGAGGCCATGGTTGTGGATATTGTGAACTGTTGTTAGCCGAAACTTTCCATCAGCAGCTTTTAAGGCATAATCTTTGCTGTCAGTCGTGGGTTGGCGACATTCAAGGTTCTATTACGGGCCTTCCCACCATGAGCACAGGCAAGGGTGAAATATCTAACAGTCTCATCCTGTCCCCTCTCATTCCTTTTTGTCATCACCCCAAACCCGCATTTCTTACCATATTCTTTATAATAACTCATTAAATCTTCTAGGGAATTAAATTTCATCCCCGACTTTGGCTCATCATCGCCATCCATTTGCATTTTCTCAAATGTTCCAGTTATACCATACTCGGTTTCCTGTGCACCTTGTACATCCTGTAGATTAATTTCTACAACTCTAGAAGATGTACATGGCAATTCAGTATCCCCAATATTGGGTCTTTTATCCTTCATACCAATAAATCTTCTTGTAACGGAGCTTGTACTGATGAGAGACAATTGGTATTCCATGCCATGTTGAAGTGGGTGACTAGCATTCTGGCAAAAAAAACACCAATACGCGAAGAATTAAACTCTTGAAAATACCAACTTATTTAAATTCAACGAAAAAGTAGTCTCTCACTACCTATAGGTTGCTTGGATATTGGTTGGCAGTGGAATATGACAAAAAAGCAGGTGACCACGCAGCACTGGTCCATAGTAACCGTGCATTGGGATATTTGGAGAAGTTGATGGTATGCCCTAAACTGTTATTAGAAAAATTATTCATGTATTTTGAAAATAAATATCAACTAATCTCGAATCTAAAGTTATTGATATATTACATAAAATAATATATCACAGATGTGGGATTTGAGCTAGATGGTCTTATGGTAGATGGATGTTCTTTTCCTTTTTTCATGCTGAGAACGAGACAAATGCAGCTTGTCAATAGCAATATTGTATAATTTCCCACATTAAAATCTATGTAACACCAAAACTGACAAGTTTGGGCCACAATAACCCAAAACAAAGACTATATATACAAATCAGACACATGTGATACAAAAAACTTAGAATTAGATAGTGTGCTTTCCCACCTATTTCTCTTTTCCACCTCCCTTCTGCTTGTAATATTCTTTATAAAGAAAAAGAAAAAAAAGGATGACGTGTGGCGAAGTCCCCAAACCAGAAAACCTCAAGATTTATTTCTTACATGGTCAAAAACTAAAGCAAATCACTCAAACTTACTTGAAAATCAACAAGTTGCTTCTCATTCAAATTGCTTCTTTTATTACTTAGAATGTAATATGTATTATTTATAGTTGTTCTAAAGGTACATGCAACACACCAAGCTTGTTATCTTAAAATTTTCCATTACTTAACACTTTGCCCTTTAGGATTGTAACATTGACTTCCAAGTTCTCAATTACTTCAATCAACATGCAAATTTTTGAAATACCAATATTTTTCGAAGTACACCCTATTAGAATTTGGATGAACAGCTCACTTTCTTCACCATGAAGTCCGCACAAAGCACCATGACGCAAATAACTATTTCTTAAAATTCATGCACATAGTAGGTGCGTATATAGTAGATATATATATTTATATATATACATGGTAGATAATTGTGTGTGACAAAAGTCAATTCTCTATTCATTTTGGGGGTTGATTAGAAATTTAACTAATCTCTTACAAGCACATAATTAATTATTAGCATATCCAAGCGGGGTGAATGCTTATATATATCACTTAAATGTAAGCTTCTTTGGAAGAAATAAGAGAATTTCTAGTTGAGGCCGGGATATCAAGATGATATGTGAAGGAAAAACAAGAGCAGGATAGTGGTGCGGCAAATGTAAGCATATTTCACCAAACTTGGCTTCAAATTAACTTGCCTTGAAGATCAGTTGATCGTTAACCATGCATCTCTAATTAATTTTCAAAAGCAGTTCCATACATAAGTGCATGGAAATATTTATTGTTAATACAAAAATTGTTGTGTTGGCCTATTCTAATTAATGACAAAACTTAATTCAATTGATTTATAATTAATTGTAATTGGAGCAGAGTTTGGGTTGATATTGGATCATGAAGTACTGCAAAAATCGGCCAAACCAAACCTTTGTTTCATCAAACATGCATGTGTCAGAAAGTTTACTCAATAATGTTACTTGGATTTAAATTCTTTGAGTAAACTTAATGAACCTTAACTAGTATATATAGATAGATTAATATATACACTTTCATCGAGAAAGACCACAAAATTTAAATGTACTGTCTTTCTTGACAGAAAATCATGTCCAGACAAATTAAGCCTTCAATTAGACACTTTAATTTTCTCCTTGTTTATTTTCCAAAATCACAGAACAAACCTACAGCACAGCACTACCTGAAGTTCCAATTTTAAGTGTAACATATACCCAAAGCAAGTCTCATTAAAGGCATTGTGAAGGGTCTAATCCCATCTATTTGCTACAAGCAAGAAAAAGTATGAAAAAACCAATGTCTAAGCGAAAGAAAGCATAGCCCTAAAAAATAAAGAAAAAGAGTGAATTTCAAAATCATTTTGAGTCATTGTAAATCCTTCCTTTTTTTTTTTTTTTTCAAATTCAAAGAATTCGTCTCCATTCATCTCATAAACAAGTTTAAAATTGCGCATAACTTTTCTAATGGAAAGAATAACCTAGAATTAGCTTTTGCAAAGTTTCCAAAGTAACAATATTAACTAAATCTTTCCATTTCTTACTTTATTATGTCCAACTTAACGTATCCCAGAAGCTGGAAACTTTGGTCTCTGCAAAAGAGCTGAATATTCAAAAATTCGGCAATTACTTCAACACGGAGAAAGTGGGCGACGGCGACTCACTCAATGTGTCAAAGAAACAAATGATCAAAGTAGACCCACGTCGACGGCTGCTCAGATCCAGAATGTGTGACAGTGGGTGATCACAACAACCGGTTCTTCAATCCATGGTGGTGACTTCAATAGGAATCGTTCCGAGGAATTTTCTCTGGGTTCAGCTCGAGTAGGGGTTCGGGTTCTTTTGTTTCATTTTCCTTCCCTTTTCTATATTTCATCCGTTCTTTTTTTTTAATTTAAATAGCAGCTGATGTGGCACTGCCACGTCATCCGGTTGCGAGCCGGTTCCACACCGACGGTTGTATATAGTAGTACTGAAGATATAAAATCAAATCATCACTTGTATTTATTAAAGTAAATCACAAAGGATATTAGATTTTAACATTTACAAAATTATGAATCAGGCTTTTAACTGACTAAGAATTCTAGATTATGAGAAAAACATGACTGAAATCATATCAAGAATTCCCTCTCTCAATTAATATGAAACAAGAACAACATATCGTTGAAGAAATAAATAATTGGAAAAACAATAAATCTCATAAATAAAATTATTAATCTTAAATGAAATTTCAGCCAGGGCCGACTCCATGGTAAGGCCACTTAGGCTATTGCCTAAGGTCCCACCTTATATAAGGTCCTCAAAAATAAAAATGAAGTTTTTTTTTTTTTTAAATAAAAACCATTTCATTAAATAAAATTTTAAATAATTTATATAGTTTTCAATGTGTGCAAGGCCCTATAATACTAAATTTAATATTTAATACAATGATTTTTTTTTATAAGTAATATAATGAATTATTTATATTTTAAATAATTTTTTTAAAATCTTTCTAAATTGAGACACAAAAACTGCATTGAAACCTCATTTTAAGTTGTTATAAATATAAATTTACAAAAGATGTATTTAAAAATTTTAAATAAAATCTTGTTTTATAAGATTTTATTGAAAAGTTTAAAACTATTCCATATAATAATTTATATTTTATTATATTATAATTATAAATTACTGAGTTAAATTTCGCCTAAGGCCTCAATTCGTATTGAGCCGCCCCTGGTTTCATCCTAACCTTAATTGAAAATTTAGTTAGACATGTTCATTAAAACAAACTCCAAAATCTGAATGTAAATAAATGTCAAAACAATATTTAAAAGAAAATAAAGAAAAATAAAAATTATAGTTCTCTTCAAACGTAAACATAACTAAACTAGAGGTAGAACCCAATTTTTTCTTCTTATCCTTCAATCTGTCTCGTTGTGGCGTAGCCTTGAGTCTTTCTTTTTCCTTCATTTTGCGTTCTACTCGTCCCATCTGCCTTATTTGTAGACATTAGAGGCAAATTTCCTTTTCCATTTCCACTACTATCTCTCTCTCTCTCTCTCTCTCTCTAACTGCTATTTTTTAATTTTTCGGTTAGAATAGTGCTATTTGAAAGTGTTTACACTACACACCATCTATATGACATAATTTGATTTATAAGATTCAATTTCAAATCTAATTTACAAATCAAGTTATGCCATGCGAATGCGGTGTGTTGTACAATCCTTCAAATATAATTATTCTTTTCCGTACTTATCCTCAAGTGAGCCATCAAGTTTCTTTCCTTTTTCGTTGCACGTAGCCTTCTCCTTTGCACATCCGGCCTTTCTCTCTTTAACTTTCATTTATCACATTGTTCTGTTCACGTGCAACATCTATTCTATTTCTTATTTTGTTTTGTTTTTCTTTTCTTTTCTTTTCTTGTCATTTCATTGTCAACTCCTATGTTCAAGGCTTATTTTTTTACAACTCCTATAAGAAAAGTAAATATTTCAAGACTAATAAAAATATAAGAATTAATACTACATAATTGTGATAATGCATTATTTAAAATAATAAAATTATGCAGAAATTCGACTATTATCATTCATGAACATTTATGCATCTATATATATATATATACAGTCCTCAATCTTATAATATTTCAATCATGCATTAACATTCAGTTACATTCAACCTCATAAAGTCTCATTATGTCTTAGCATTCTTTCCTCCCCATGGCCGGTACACATTGCCCGTTGGAGGCACTGGGAGGAGCTGGAAATTTCCTCACCAACATCGCCTTATTGAGATACACTAGAAACCGTGTCCGGTTGGCTTAACAGTGGTCAAAAGACTCAAAACAGTGGCGGCAACAGTTGGTTTTTGCTATACTAGGAATTCGTGTTATAGATAAGTTAACTGGGTTTCTTTGTTTTATTTTAAGGTGAAGTGGGTTATTTAATTCAAGTTGCATTGATTCGGCCCAATTTTTAGGTCCAACCTTTGGCCCCTTTGGGTTTAATCTTATTAGGCTGGATCGAGCCTTATACCCATATCCAACACATGGGTTGACTCGTTTGACCAACCCATTTGATATTTGGGTCGGTCAGTCAACTGGACTGGGTTTGACCCATATTTGAAAAATTAAAATAATAATATTTTATTATTTTAATAACATTTTAAACAAATTAATAAAAACTTGTTTTTTTCTCTATTATGGACTTTTTTATTTTTTAAACAAACAATATTAACATTGATCAAGAAACATGATTATAAATACAACTAGCTATAAAGTCAATGTCCAGGAACTCAAATGTGAGAGTCACAACTTATTTTGCAAGTCTATGTGCAACCCCATTTGCATCCCTTTTAACATGCCTTATTCTCCAATCTGAGTTATCACTTTTCTCATGTATTATTGAAGTCAAACATCTAAATGCACCATCAGTTTTCTTCTTGTCTAAAATGGCTTCTGCAAATTTGGATGAGTTTCCTTCGAAAAGAACATTGCAGATTAATATCCTTACATAAAGTAGTCGCATCTAATAACCCCTTGCTTCAGCTATAGATGGTTCCATACAATAACTTAAAGGTTTCATCATACTTGCTAGAACGTGGCCTGCATCATCCCTGATAACAACATCAATACCAATCTTTTGATTATCAACATTGATGACTACATCCCAATTTGTTTTGACTCAATTTGTTTGAGGGGCTTCCAAATGTGGAGATTGAGATTGTGTTACCCCTTGTTGAGTCCTTGTAGTCTACATAACTGCCATATCAACCCACTTATCTACAAACCCTAATTTAGACAACACTAATGTCAGAAATTCCCACTCAACCAACCATATACCTTGCTCATATCCAATTTTAAGGCCATATATCATTGTCTCCCATAAAATTGTGTATGCATAGTGTGGAGGGTTTCATATGTAGCCATGATATTATCAGTAATTAGGCACCTAGGAAAAAAAGCACACTAATTTTGGGAAATAATAGTAGGTAAAATCAGTTTCAACCTATTTGCAAGCATCTTTGTAATAGCTTTGTAGACCACATTACACAGATTTATGGGTCAATACTCAGTAACATACTTTGAGTTAGTTGATGTCAGTAATATTTTTCTCTCTAGTTAGAAATGACAGCACTGCATTATGTACCTCATCACCAACAATAGACCAATGAGTCTGATAAAAGCAAGCCCCATAGCCATCAAGACCAGGTGCTTTTAGAAGGCCCATCTGAAAAATAGCCTCTTCAACTTCTTCCTTGGTAAATGGTTTTAACAAATCAATTTCAGGAGTAACTTTCTCTGTGAGAGCAAAAAGGCATGAATCAATGTTAGTTGGAGAGGAAGAAGTAAATAATCTTTGGTAATATTTAGTGAAAGCACTGCCAATTCCTTTGGGATGATTAAACACATTTCTTTGTTCATCCATTACTTGCAAGATCTTGTTTCTTTTACTTCTCTAACTTGCACAATGATCGTAATATTTGGTGTTGCGATCCCCTAGCTGCAACCAGTGTACTTTTGCTCTTTATTTATACTTTTAGCACATTCTTTCAAGAAGACTGTTGATCTCCATTTGAAGACCAGTGTACTCTTTAACAAAATCACAAAATTTACATTTAGGTTCTGTTGTAGAATCTCTAGTTACTTAACTTTGATATGTAACTAATCATCATTGACAAGATATTTACATTTGCTCCATTTCTTCAAATTCAACATACAACATTTAAGCTTTTTAGTTAAACAGTTAAAACCTCCACCTGATGGATAAGTTTGATCTCATACATTCTTAATCACATCTTCACAATCAGCATAGGTTGATCAATTTGCCTCAAAACGAGATAATCTAGTGACAGTTTGTATCTGTTGTATACTAGATTTAGTAGTGGCAAATATTGAACAGTGATCAGATGAAGAAGAGGGTAGTACCTAGACATCCCCATCACCAAATGCATCACACCAGTTTTTGTTTGCAATTGCTCTGTCTAGCATTTCCTTAGTGATGGTACCATCACTCCTATTATTTGGCCATGTATAATTTCTTCTCGAGAAACCCAAATCACATAGCTGGCATGTCTGTAACAGATTCCTGAAAGACTTCATCTACTTGTGACATCTTCTGATCCCACCAACTTTTTCTTTGTGAAAACGTAATTCATTAAAATCACTTAAACACAACCACTGCACAGGGTTTAAACTAGCCAAGTGCTTCAAAATATAGTAGCCTTCATGTCTTCTAGCCACTACAGGATGCCCATAGAAATATGTTAGCATCCAATTTGAATTACCAACCTCATTTGTAACCCTGGAGTTAATGTGCCTCTGCTAATAACAATGAATGGCTAGTTGAACATCTTCTTTCCATAATAGAGCCAATCCACCACCTCCATCAATACCATCAAAATTAAAGCAGCATTGAAAACCTAATAACCTTTTCAATTTGTCCAATCTACTTTTATGCAACTTTGTTTCCATCAGAAATATAATACTAGACTTTTTGTCCTTAATCATACGGTTAAGGTCATGAACTGTCCAAGGGTTGCGAAGCCCGCGACAATTTCAACTTAAAAACCTTATGACTCTCGGCAGGGCTGAGACTCAGCCTCCGTTGATAAATTCAAAACTAGACTCAAAGAACGAGTCATTCTTGATGGTTTTGAATTTCATCACAAATCAAAGAAACACCAACAGATAGTTTCCTCTTTCTTTCCTCAACCGACATTTTGGATGTAGTAGTAAAACACCTTATATTATCCCTTAACTTCTGTTTCTACTTCAATAAAGAATTTGTAGAAGTATGATCAGATTCAACCATTCTTGCCTTCATCTGCATTTGACAATTACTAGACTGGAAAACGGGAAAATCCATTGGACGAGTTTCCACTGCCGAAGATTTTCTTTTTAGATTCTCATGAGAGAAATCAACATCACCCTCGTGAGATTCCATTATTGGAACAACAACACCTTGTCTATTAGAAGAATTAACATCAACCACTTGGTTGTATCCATAAGTATTCTCACTAACCATTTCAGTAACATTCAATTGTTTGTCCAACCCTGTCTGAGAAGATCCTATAGAGTGAATACCCACAAATTTACCAATCCCGACATGTTGGACACAACTAGAGGCCTTTAATCAAGAGCCATATTGTTGAAACGATGATCATACTTCAGACTTTGAAACTCCTTTACTTGGACAAACCACCCCAGCATGTATAATTTTTCCACATTGGAAACAGAACCTGGGTAATCGTTCATACTTAAAAGAGACAAAGATTGTTTTCTCATCCAACAATAGCAACTTCCCCCTTATTAAATGTTGCTGTAAATTCAGTTAAACAAGAACACGCATAAATTTGCCCCATCCATGACCTTTAGAGTTAGATTCTACATGCAACACTTTGCCTATGGGCTTATCCAGTTTAGACCCAATATCAAAATTCATGCATCCAAAAGGTAGATTGTGCAATTGTATCCAAATATAAGTATGAGAAAATAGGATTTCTTTGAGAGATTAATCCCATCAAACCACTTCAAACATATCAGATATTAACCAAATAACCACGGTTAGCTATCCCAAATCCGATATAATTCACCCTTAGACACAAATTCAACAATGAAAGTATTCGTACCCACTTCCACAATGTTAGTAGCAACCCTAGTTTTCCAAACCTTTAACATGGTATTTCTAAAGCTTCATAGTTGATATGTTTCTTAGCCATTATCTTCTCAATTAAACAATATTTTTCACGTTTAAGTATAGACTGCATGTCATCTCCCATAATTGAAAGTTCAATTTTTTTTTTTTTCCGATTATGTGAGGCATAGTTTATCCCATAACTGAGTGACTTCTTCTGCCATCATCTCAGAACACACCAAGCTATATAAATAAGGATTACAGACCAAAAAAAAAAAAAAAAACAAAGATCTTGCCTACAGCAAACTAAATCTTCCACCAAACTTTGAAAGAAAACAACTTCCTTTTCATTCAATCATGAGAAGAATACCCTTCACGAAAATAACTGTCCCCTTGATCGCTGGATTATTTCGTAACTGTTGTTTTCCCAAAACTTGAGGAGGAACTGTTTAGTTCCATATATATACATTATTCAACATTATCTTATTTATATGCATAATTATTTTGTTTGCCAATGAAGTGATAGGTTGTCTAAGTGGCCTCTATCATTGAGATTTTCTTATTGGCCTAAAAAAGTTTAAAACGTAATGAATTGCATCCAAGTACATTTGTATTCATGCGAATAAAAATCGGCCTAAAGGAAGGTTCTTATTTGACTAGGTCTTAGATGGTATATGATAGTTAGATGTAAATTGTATAATTTTTTGATCAACCTATAAATTCAATAGTCAGCCCAAAGGAAGGCTATTATTTGACCAAGTCTCAATTTTATATTATTTATGCTAACTAGCCTTATTGGGAGAAGGCCACTTGCATGTTGTAATTACATTCCACAAACTTGATTGCAATGATATAGCCCACTTTTATAAAATCATAGAATTTTATTTTAATTTTATGTCAGGTTTTCTAATTGATTTTGTTGTTCAATTCGACTAAAACTTGCACGATGATAATTATAGTTTGTTTATCATTGTCAATACTTGAAAATTGATGGGATATTTATTTATTGGGAGTTTCTTATGTTTCTTTTAATAGTGAATGCATATTCGATATCTACCAATTTGAATAACATTTCAGTTCTTAATGTATCCAATTTGCAAAATGGAAAGAGTAGGTTACTATTGCTCTTGGGTGTATGGATCTAGACTATGTGCTTTGGATTAATGAGCTTCCCAAGCTTATTGATCAAAGGACAACTTATGCTCTAATCGCATGAGTCTTATGACAATGAAACATTTTATTCTTGATTCAATTCGAGGTGCAATGTCAATAAGTATCTGCGCTAAATAGCAAACCGATTTCTTGCGTAAAAGAAGGTAGAGGCTAATACACTTCTTAGCAAACTTGTCTCAATTTGGCATAATGACAAAAGAAATATAAGAGAATACATTATGAAAATGTCAAATCTTGTTACTAGATTGAGGGCACTAAACTTAGAGTTTTCTGAAGAAATTCTTGTGCATCTCATTTTCATTTATCTTCTTGTACAATTTGGTCTTTTCAAATTAATTATAATACTCAAAAGGACAAACTGACTCTTAATAATCTCCTTGCTCAGTGTGTGCAAGAGGAAGAGGAATTGAAACAATAAAAGAAAGAAAGTGCTGACTTGGCAACTTTTCCTTGTGAAAATCTGGACACCAAGAAAAGAAAGAGGAATAATAAAACTAAGATAATTGCAAATGCTGGGACTTTATAGGCAATTGTGCAACAGAAACATGATACAATTTCCACCTGTTATTTTTGCAAGAAGGTTGGTAATGTGAAGAAAGATTATCTCAAGTAACAGAAGTGGCTTGTTAAGAAAGGGGATTTTTCTATTTTTGTTTGCATTGAAATTAATTTGGCTATTGTACCACCTAATACTTGGTGGATATATTCGGGAGCTACTATTCACATAAGTGTTACTATAAAGGGTTACTTAAAGCGTTGAAAATCTAGAGATGTTGAAAAACCCATTTACTTGGGTGATGACAAAAAAGTTACTGTTATGGCAATTGAAGTCTATAGATTAATGTTGAGGGATCGAATCCACTCTCTCTCTAGAGTCTCTCTACATTGCCTAGTAAATCCACTCCACAA
>QEOT01003032.1:80806-165484 GCA_003123785.1 Pterocarya stenoptera
AAAAATCGGTCCTAACCAGACCGGTTGGGCCGGGTTTTCAGTTTTTTGGTCTGGAATCTATTCTTTACTTGTACAAACCGGCCGGATTTGGTCCGGTTCTGGTTCCATCGTTTTTGGGACCGGATTGGACCGATTGAAGAAAAGAATAAATAAAAAATAATATTATATATAAGTTTTCTATATAATATATAAAAAAAAGAAGAAGAGAAAATTACTCAAATATTATTACTAAATTTTGATAAGTACCTAGGACATTAGTAGTTATACTGATATAGACTATAGTTATACTTATACTAATATAGTTATATTAAATCACTATAACTAATATTAACATATAATTAATACTGATAGTCTAATATAGACTATAGTTATAGTTATACTAATATAGTGATACTAAATCACTATAACTAATACTAATATAGTATTTGGCTTTAGTAAAGTAGATTTTTTTTAGTAAAGTAGATTGTTTTAATAAAAGTATAAAACAGATTTTTTTAAAGTAATTTTTTTAAAACAAATTTTTAATGACAAATTGTCAAACTTACATTTTTAAAAAACTGAAAAATCGAATCAGAAATCGGTAAAACCAAAAGTACCGGCTTAAGAGGATAACCATGGAAAATGCAAAACCGTACATATTGGTTCGGTCCTAAATTTTGTCCAAAACCGGACCGGACCGGACCCGTTACACCCCTAGACACAGTCACTTGTTTATTTGATTTCTAGCTTACCATTGAGTCCCCAATAAATATACAAANTATTGGTTCGGTCCTAAATTTTGTCCAAAACCGGACCGGACCGGACCCGTTACACCCCTAGACACAGTCACTTGTTTATTTGATTTCTAGCTTACCATTGAGTCCCCAATAAATATACAAAAGCCTACGACTGATATCCTAGTTTCAGGACAAGCAGCCCAATTAGAGTCACTATAGGCTTTCAAGTATAGAGATGACTTTGATGATACGAAGATGCCCTGGCCTACAGATTCTTTGAGAAACCTGAGAACTCTATAAGCTGAGTGTAGGTGAGCCTGTGAGGGTTTGTCCATAAACTGGCTCAGAACATTTATAGAATAGGTAATGTCCGACCTGGTAATGGTTAGGTAGATGAGCCTTCCAATGAGTCTTTTATAGGTTGTAGGGTCTTGTAGGATCTCATTTGTGGTATGACTCAATTTGTTATTTAACTTAATGGGTGTGGAGGTAGGTTTGGTGCCAAGTAACCCTGGGTCTTTTAAGATTTCGAGAGTATACTTCCTTTGACAGACATTTATTCCAGTTGATGATCTTGCAACCTCTAGTCCTATGAAGTATTTAAGGGGTCCAAGTTCCTTGATTTTAAAGTTTCCATGAAGGTAAGCTTTGAGCAGATCAATTTCTCCTCAAGAATTTCCTTCTATTATGATATCATCAACATACACTAAGAGTGCTGTGAAGACTCATTTTTTACTCCCTTTAGTGAATAAAGAGTAGTCAGATTTGGATTGATGAAAACTAATGGCAATGAGTGAATTAGAGAATTTTGAAAACCATTGCCTTGATGCTTGTTTAAGTCCATAGATGGACTTATTCAGCTTGCATACCAATTTCTCCCCCTAAAGCTGCTCTCTATGAATGTTGTAACCAGGTGGTAAGTCCATATAAATTTCCTCATCGAGATCCCATGTAAAAAGACATTATGAACATCCATTTGAGACAAAAACCAGTTTTGAATGGATGCTAAGGTAAGAAAGACATGAACTGTGGTGAGTTTGGCCACTGGACTGAAGGTCTCTTGAAAGTCAAAACCCTCTCTTTGAGTGTAGTGTATCCTTTTAATTTTAGCCTTGCTTTGTGTCTTTTAAAAGAACCATCAGATTGGAGCTTGATTTTGAAAACATATTTACAATCAATTGCAGTTTTGTTGAAGGCAAGAGAAGTAACAATCCAAGTGTTGTTCTCTTTTAAGGCACAGAGTTCATTTTTCATGGCATCCTGCCAATGCTTAAATTGGATAGCTTCACTTTAGGTGGATGGTTTAGAAAATAATGAGAGGGAAGCAGAAAACGATTGGTGGGATGGGGAGAGGTGTTTGTAGGTCAAGTGATGGTGGAGTGGGTGAAGAGTTGAAGAGGGTGAAGAGTTAAAGTATTGATGAAGGGATGGGATACTGCTATTTGACAGTGGTATTGGTGGAGATGGGTAGGTTGATATCTATCTTTGGTGGACCTTCGAAGGAGAGGGGTGGTAGGCAGCTCATGAGGTTGGGGTGGAAGAGGATTTGAATAAAGGGAGGCAGTAAGGAAAGATGTTTCAGGATGGGGTGTTTCAGATTGTGAGATAGATTGTGACATGTGAATGGATAAAAATGAGTCATCTGGTAGGGCATATTGTGACATGGAAGTGGGTGAAAATGTGTCATCTGGTAGTGCAGAAGGGAGTACCAAATTTTGAGGAAAGGAAGAATGGATATCCTTAGAGGAATGAGGAGAGGGAATGGAGGTGGGAGATTGGAATGGAAAGACAGATTCATGGAAGATTACATTCTTGGAAATGAATGTGGAATGAGTTTCTATGTCATAAAGCTTATAACCCTTGATGTTTGCAAGGTATCCTAGAAAAACGCAGGGCTTAGCTCATGGCTCAAACTTAGTTCTGTGATGTTTGGTGGTGCTAGCATAACTCAGGCATCCAAAGACTCGAAGGTGAGCTTATGAAGTGGTGATGAAAAAAGCATTTCATAGTGAGATTTATTAGAGAGAAGAGGTGTAGGTATCTTGTTGATGATGTATGCAGCTATTAGAACTGCATCTCTCCAAAATTGAGTAGGCAATGCAGATTGAAACAGAAGGGCTCGAGCCACATTTAAGAGGTGTTGGTGTTTCCTCTCAACAATACTATTTTGTTGAGGGGTATACACACAAAACTTTTGGTGAATGATGACGTGATCTTTGTAGAAATTTTTCATATCGAATTCAAGGCCATTGTCAGTCCTGATTTTCTTCACTTTCTTATTGAATTGAATGTGTATGAGTTGGAAGAATGACTATAAAATCAATCTTGTATCTGATTTTAGTTTCATTAGGAAAACCCAAGTCACTCTAGAAAAATCATCCATAATAGTTAAAAAGTAAGGAAAACCTTGAAGTGAGGCTTGAATATGCCCCATATATAACAATGTATTAGGTCAAAAGGGGATGAACTAGTGGATACACTTGAAGGAAAAGAAAGATGCTTTTGCTTGGCCAAATGGCAGATTTTACAATGAGATTGATCCTTAGACTTTACATTAAGAACATGAGAATGAATTAAATTCATCATTTGAGAAGATAAATGTCCAAATCTAAAGTGTCATAGATCAAAAACTTGTTGTGTGGTTGCTTGATTGACTCGAGTTTGATTGGAGAGAGTTGAAGGAGGATTGATGTTGCTGTCATGAGAACAAGGCAACAAGTAATACAGGCCAGCATGAACTTTAGAAAGTCCAATCGTCATTCATGAAGAGAGGGCATGAATGAAGCATAAATCACTTAAGAAACATAGGCATGTATTATCTAGTCTTTGAGTGAGCTTACTAATTGAGATCAAATTAAATGTAAATGAGGGCACACATAGGACATCAATCAAGATTAGTGATTCTGAAAGTTTGACAGTGCCTATGTGTGTAAGTTGAGCCTTTGTACCATTTGGGAGCTGCACAAAGGCTTGTATGCAAGAAGAGGGCTTGTCAAACAAAAGAAGTGGAGCACACCATGTGATTAGTGGCTCTTGTGTCCATGATCCATGGTGTGTTATAAACATTAGATTGCTCATCTTGGGAAGATAAGCTGTGTTTGAAGTGGTTCATAGAACTGAGATGGGAGTGATTAGTAGGTAATGAAAGAGTGGAGAGGTAGAGATAATTACTTGCTAATTTTGAGTAGGTGTGATTGAGGAACTGGTTTTAGAAGTATCTGGTTTAGCAGAAGCAAGAGTAGGTAGTATTGGCTTAGTTTGTCCCAAGTTCAGTTGAGGCAATTGAGCATTGACAAGAGCCATGAGATGTTGTGCTTGTGCCTGAGAGAGATTCAACTAAGAGGCACTTGGAGCAGGTGCTTCCTGGGGTGAAGCAGTAACCTGTGTAGTAACTTGGTTTGTAGAATATGATGCAACAGGGTTACTTCCAAACTTGGTTTTGGTAAACTTTAAGTTTGGTGGGAATCCTACTAATTTATAGCACTTATCCTTCGTGTGTCCAACTTTACCATAGTGGTGACAAACTAGGTCTGATTTTGCCATTTTCTTTGAAAAATGTTGGTAGGCTATAAGAGCAGAAGACTCTGAGATGGGGCAAAGCTGTGTTCCTTGCCTACCTTTGTCTTTCCTCTTGCAAAATTAGTGACAAGGTTTTATCTAATGAAGGTAAGGGACTTAGTAAAATGATCTTCCCCCTCACAGAATCATAGCTATCATTTAAGCCCATCAAAAACTTAAAGACATAATATCCTTGTTGGACCTCACCAACAGTTTTTAAGGCATCGCAAGTGCAGTTTCCACAAGAACAACAAGGAAGTAGTTTGTAATTGTGTAATTCTTCCCAAATAGCATTAAGTTCTGTGAAGTAATCACTTACAGAGAGATGCTCTTGAACAATGCTACTGAGCTTGTGTTAAAGATGGTAAATTCGAGCTTCATCAGGTTGAGCAAATTTCTCTTTAAGTTTGTCCCAAACCTGTTTAGATGAGGTCAAGAAAAATACATTAGATGCAATATCCTTTGAAATAGAGTTTAGGATCCAAGCAAGGAAGATGTTGTTGCATCTTAGCCATGACACATATGAGAGATCTGACAACTCAGGAGTAGAAATGGTGCCATCCCGGAAGCCTAGCTTGTTTTTTTATTGAAATGAAAAGTAAAAATGACATTCTCCAAGATATGTAATTTGAACTAGTTAATGAGGGTGATACAATGACATTATTAGCATTGTCACTATGATGTAGAAAGAATGGACTCTGGGGTCCTCAGCAAGGGGAATAGGAGAAGAAAAAGATGAGGATGTCATGGCTTAGAAAATGATGTTTGTTTGCAAATTTAAGCAAACACAGTAGGACAACTAACCTAGCTCTGATACCATGTTAGAAGTGAAAATAAGAACATGAAATAAAGCCTCAATGTGGAGAAAAACTCATTCTCATTACTGTGAATTACATATACAAAGTTCTGCTACATATATATACATTATAGAAAAATAGAAAAGAGAAAAGGAAGAGTCCTAAAGTTAACTTTTTATCTTTTGCTGATTTACAAGCAATCTATTGCAGTCTGTTAGTTTAGGCATTGCTTTACATGTCTTTCATCACTTTATTTGCTTTTGTGTGTAATTAGTGCAGCCTTTGAGAGTGATCTATCACCACATGCTTTTCTTCTGCTGCTTTGCTTTTCTGTGCCAGTGCTTTACACCTTTTAGCTGCTGCATTGTGCTTTTCATCAACTTGCTTGCTGCATGGTATTTTCTACATGCTGTGGTGTACTTGTTCATTGTCTTCATGTTTCTTTTCCTTGTACTCATTTTCTGTTTTGTGAGAACTTCCAAAAGTGATAAGTCGACTATTTGATAAGTTCTAATCAAACTCATTGTTCTTGTAGAACATTGCAATTGCAGTCTATGTAAAACTCTTTTATAATGAATATCTACTCCTATAAGTAAGTTATGGGATAATTTAGTTTTTCACAAGTTGTTCATTATATTTAAAGTGTTTTATGGTATTAAGGGCATCCACAAAGACGCATTTGTTTCAATGGCCTCTTACTCAACTGCTTCCTTACAACCTCTGTCCCTTAAACCCTACCACCACCACCTCTCATTGCCTCCCTATCTCTCCTATTAGCCTTTACGCACACCTTGTTACCATCAAATTCACGAAAGACAATTATTTTCTTTGACGTGCTCATGTCAATCCCTACTTACAAGGCCAACAACTTCTTGACTACACGGATGTATTTGTTGTTCCTTGTCACGGTCTCACGTCTCTTACACTACCAAGAACAAAATGTAGAAAGAAGGAAATACCAAAAAGAAAGAAAGGAAAGAAACCAAGAATGTAAATCTTTATTCTTAGAAGAGATTTTCAAGGAACCTCCTACCTCCACACTTTAGTTAATCACATTACAGATCAAAGATACAAGGATCAAGCTTTTCCCACTCCATATACAATCAAGATGTCCAACTAAGAATGGATACACACCATTTTCAATTAACTCTCAAAAAGCAACATTTCACTTACCACACAATCATATTACCTTTCTCCCTATTATGAAACACACTGTATGACTAATACAAATGCATAGTTTATGGCTTCTATCTGTCAAGCAACAGCTTGACCTTAACCCACCTACGCCATCACCAAAACTTGTTGCTTGACCTTAACCCACCTACGCCATCACCAAAACTCTCCTTACATTTCCTTCCCCTTCGAGGCCCTTGACCTTAAGGCCACTTACAATTCCCACTCCATTAAAGAACCTTACCCACAAGGTGTAGGTAAAGGTTGTGTAGCTTTCACAGAGACTCCTTGAAACTGTCCTCTACCGGTGCTCCCAATCATTTAAGAAGATCCTCATTAGCTGCATGATTCACAACTTTCTTCATTCCCCTCTCTAGGATATATTCAGGCTCAGGTTGAATATTTCCTTGTTGATCCAGTGGGGGTAATGTAGGCAAAGGAGTGATTTGTTGCCCCCAACTTTTTCTTCGAACATGACATATTAAAAATTGGGTGAATTTTGGAAGTGAGGTTAAGTTCAATATATAGGCCATAGTCCCTATTTTTGTAGTCACTTGAAAGGGACCATAGTATCTTGGGGATAGCTTCAAAGTATGGTGCATTCATACTGTCTTCTACCTATAAGGTTGTAGCCTAAAAAATACTCATTCTTCCACCTCAAAGCTCCCCTCAAACCTTTTCATGTACGCAAAAAGTTTCATTCTCTGCTGGGCCATGCACAAGTTCTCTTTTAGTAATGATAGAAACTACTATCTTGACGTCAATTGTTGATCTAATGCAACATTATTAGCTGTCCTAGAATATAAGTGAGCAACTTAGGTTAAGGATATCTATACAGGGCTTCAAAGGGTGAAACCCCAATAGAAGAGTGACTTGTGGTGTTATAACACCATTATGCCATAGAAATCCACATGGTCGATATCCTTGGCTTGTCTTTGCAATATCATCTCAAATAACCCTCCACACATTTGTTTAATGCTTTAGTTTGTCCATTGGATTGAGGATGATAAGCTGAGCTGAAAGCTAATGATGCTCCCTATAGATGAAATAACTCCTTCTTAAATGAGTTGGTGAATACTAAGTCCCTATCTGAGATAATGGACTTGGGCATAGCCCATGAAGTTTAAAACCTCTAGAAAAAGGGAAAAATGTGCAAATTTTGTAAAGTCTTTGCACCACTGAGAGCACTACATTCAAGCCATTTGAGAGAGGAAGACCTTCAATGAAGTCTATTGAAATGTCTAACTATGGAGAGTTAGGAATTGGCAATGGTTGCAGTTATCTAGCTGGATTAAGTGTTTTATATTTATTAACTTGGCATACATCACACTCCCTGACAATTTTTTTAATGTCTTTATGCATCCCCTCCCAATAAAAGTTCATTTTGTCCCTTTGATGTTTTATGATAGCCCACATATTCTGCCTATAGATTATGATGTATATACTGTAGTATTTTAGCTTTAAATGATGATGAATGAACCATCACTAACTTCCCCTTCCTTAGCAATAGGCACTTCCATATGATAAGATGCCATCAAAATTCTCTAGTTGGAAGGTGTTTGATGGAATTCAAAATATAGGAGGACTTTAAAAATCAACCCAACATGATTATTCCCATTGATACGAGAAAACTCTAGCCGCACACCTCTTGGTAAAAAGCTCCTCTCCTCATGATTCATTACTCTAGCTCATAAGATCCTTCCTCATAAGAATTCACTTGGAAATTTTCAACCAAAGTTCTACTCATATCAGTTAGCCGGCTTAACCTGCTGGTAATGATGGATGGCATGGTGATGATGATCAAATTGTTTTTGTAATGCTTCTTGCTACTTCTGGGAACCTTCATGGTGTAACTTCAAAGCTGCTGAGCCTTCATGGTGCAACTTTAAAGTTGTTGAACACGTGCCTTCTACCATTAGAGGATCGACCTTTCTGATACCAATTGTCACAATCTCACTTCTCTTACACCAGTAAGAACAAAAGATAGAAAGAAGGAAATACAAGAAAGAAACAAAGGAAAGAAACCAAGAACGCAAATCTTTATTCTTGGAAGAGATTTTAGATGAATCTTCTACCGCCACACTTCAGTTCATCACAATACAGATTTGAGATACAAGAATCAAGCTATTCCTGCTTTATATACAATCGGGATGCCCAACTAGGAATGAAAATGGATCGTTTACAATTAACTCCCAAAACGTAACGTTTCACTTGCTACATAATCACATTACCTTTCTTCCTACTATGAAATGCACCATACGACTAACCCAAACACACCATTTAGGGCTTCTTTTTGTTAATAGAGTTGCTTGATCTCAGCCCACCTAGACCACCACCAGAATTCTTCTCTTGATAGCGATCCTATTCTTTCCAACGTGATCAGCTTATTCGTTATACTATTATGTCTTCTCTATCTGAAGACATTTTGGTGCAAGTGGTTTATTGCAATATCTCTTGANGTGCATTCATACTGTCTTCTACCTATAAGGTTGTAGCCTAAAAAATACTCATTCTTCCACCTCAAAGCTCCCCTCAAACCTTTTCATGTACGCAAAAAGTTTCATTCTCTGCTGGGCCATGCACAAGTTCTCTTTTAGTAATGATAGAAACTACTATCTTGACGTCAATTGTTGATCTAATGCAACATTATTAGCTGTCCTAGAATATAAGTGAGCAACTTAGGTTAAGGATATCTATACAGGGCTTCAAAGGGTGAAACCCCAATAGAAGAGTGACTTGTGGTGTTATAACACCATTATGCCATAGAAATCCACATGGTCGATATCCTTGGCTTGTCTTTGCAATATCATCTCAAATAACCCTCCACACATTTGTTTAATGCTTTAGTTTGTCCATTGGATTGAGGATGATAAGCTGAGCTGAAAGCTAATGATGCTCCCTATAGATGAAATAACTCCTTCTTAAATGAGTTGGTGAATACTAAGTCCCTATCTGAGATAATGGACTTGGGCATAGCCCATGAAGTTTAAAACCTCTAGAAAAAGGGAAAAATGTGCAAATTTTGTAAAGTCTTTGCACCACTGAGAGCACTACATTCAAGCCATTTGAGAGAGGAAGACCTTCAATGAAGTCTATTGAAATGTCTAACTATGGAGAGTTAGGAATTGGCAATGGTTGCAGTTATCTAGCTGGATTAAGTGTTTTATATTTATTAACTTGGCATACATCACACTCCCTGACAATTTTTTTAATGTCTTTATGCATCCCCTCCCAATAAAAGTTCATTTTGTCCCTTTGATGTTTTATGATAGCCCACATATTCTGCCTATAGATTATGATGTATATACTGTAGTATTTTAGCTTTAAATGATGATGAATGAACCATCACTAACTTCCCCTTCCTTAGCAATAGGCACTTCCATATGATAAGATGCCATCAAAATTCTCTAGTTGGAAGGTGTTTGATGGAATTCAAAATATAGGAGGACTTTAAAAATCAACCCAACATGATTATTCCCATTGATACGAGAAAACTCTAGCCGCACACCTCTTGGTAAAAAGCTCCTCTCCTCATGATTCATTACTCTAGCTCATAAGATCCTTCCTCATAAGAATTCACTTGGCAATTTTCAACCAAAGTTCTACTCATATCAGTTAGCCGGCTTAACCTGCTGGTAATGATGGATGGCATGGTGATGATGATCAAATTGTTTTTGTAATGCTTCTTGCTACTTCTGGGAACCTTCATGGTGTAACTTCAAAGCTGCTGAGCCTTCATGGTGCAACTTTAAAGTTGTTGAACACGTGCCTTCTACCATTAGAGGATCGACCTTTCTGATACCAATTGTCACAATCTCACTTCTCTTACACCAGTAAGAACAAAAGATAGAAAGAAGGAAATACAAGAAAGAAACAAAGGAAAGAAACCAAGAACGCAAATCTTTATTCTTGGAAGAGATTTTAGATGAATCTTCTACCTCCACACTTCAGTTCATCACAATACAGATTTGAGATACAAGAATCAAGCTATTCCTGCTTTATATACAATCGGGATGCCCAACTAGGAATGAAAATGGATCGTTTACAATTAACTCCCAAAACGTAACGTTTCACTTGCTACATAATCACATTACCTTTCTTCCTACTATGAAATGCACCATACGACTAACCCAAACACACCATTTAGGGCTTCTTTTTGTTAATAGAGTTGCTTGATCTCAGCCCACCTAGACCACCACCAGAATTCTTCTCTTGATAGCGATCCTATTCTTTCCAACGTGATCAGCTTATTCGTTATACTATTATGTCTTCTCTATCTGAAGACATTTTGGTGCAAGTGGTTTATTGCAATATCTCTTGAGAGGTTTGTTTTGCTCTAAAACGAATCTTTTCTTGTACCGCCACTACTCGAATGATGCATATTTAGTCTCAACTTTCTTCAGCCAAGAAAGGCAACTCCTATCTCAGACTTTTTCCAAATGGACAAATTTCTTGCTGAGATACTTGCTACAATTGGACAGCCTCTACAAGAT
Source organism: Pterocarya stenoptera (assembly GCA_003123785.1). NCBI lineage: Eukaryota > Viridiplantae > Streptophyta > Magnoliopsida > Fagales > Juglandaceae > Pterocarya > Pterocarya stenoptera. The sequence goes on from QEOT01003032.1 coordinate 91,544, forward strand.
TATGATCTTGTCTCATAACTCCTCTTTGGACTTGACTCCACCTACGACCCATTGGTGGCTTCTATCGCCACTAGAGTGGACCCACTATCTCTTGAAGACATCTACAGCCACATGCTTAGTTTTGAACTACGCCTTGAACAACATATAGTTGATGTCAAAGCTGTTATTGGTTATGCTCATATGCTTGCTCGCACTGATGCCTCTCGGTCTTGTGGTGGTTGCAACTTTTCTCAACAACGCTCTCAATAATAGTTTTTCTCAAGAGGGCGTGGCTGTGGTCACAGTTGTTCCTTTACCACTAGTGACTCACATCTGACTTGTCAACTTTGTGGAGAAACTGGCCATATTGCTTGGAAGCGCTTTTGTCAAGTCCTCAAAAGCTCTTTGACACTCTTTAAATCAGTGCAATGCCATGATATCGTTTTGATATTTCTTTCCAAGGCTTTTAGTCAGATATGGCAGCCTATCTGACCACTCCTCAATTGAATAATTTAAATTGCTACTCGGATTCTAGCTCCACAACCCATCTCACTAAGGATCTATAGAATCTGAATGTGCATTTTGAGCCTTATATCGGCATTGATCAAAGTCAAGTTGGCGATAGTTTAGGTTTGCTTATTAACAATATTGGCTCCTCTTCCATCTATGCTAGTTCTTTGTCATTTTGTTTACACAATATCCTGCATGTTCCCTCCATTTAAAAGAGCTTAATATCAATTAGCCAATTCACTTCTGATAACCATGATTATATAGAATTTCATGCTGGTTATTTTGTTGTGAAGGACAAGGCAATGGGGATCGTGTTCTCCACTGAGGAAGGCCTCTACCCCTTCCCAACCTCTCAGTCCCATATAAGTCGTCGTCAATTGAAGTTTGACATTCTCGACTCGGTCATTCCTCCTATAACATCGTTCGTCAGTCTGCTCTCGTCATCTATTTCTAGTCTCCAAGTCCAATCCACTCGCAAAGAGTCATCATCTCTCCCATTTCATCCCTTTATTCCCTTTAGAATTTATTTTCTCCAATGTATGGGGACCTTCTTATGTTGTTTCGACTGTTGGAAATAAATATTATGTCTTTTGCTTATCATTTTAGCACATTTTTGTGGTTATATCCTCTTGCGAACAAACGTAATGTGCTATCTATTTTTTGTACCTTTCAAAAGTTGGCTAAGCGCATGTTTAATAGAAGCATCATTACTGTCCAAACAGATTGGGGAGGTAATTCCGCTCCCTACACAAATTCTTTCAAACAAATGGCATTCAACATCTCCTACCTTGTCCCCATGCCTCTTAACAAAACGGCTTCGTTGAGAGGGGGCATAACTTAATTGGAGAGATTAGCCCAGCTCTCTTATCTCATAGCTCTGTCTCTCTCTTAGTGGGATGATGCCTTCCTTATGGCTACGTATTTACTAAACCGTCTCCCAACCTCCCGTCTTGGTCCCACCTCTTTGTTTGAAAAGTTCTTTGACAAGCCCCCTAACTTGTCCACTTTACGTGTCTTTGAATGCTCCTACTACCCGTTCCTTCATTAATAAACATAAGTTAGAGTATCAATCCAAATTTTGTGTTTTCCTTGGTATCTCTAATCTCCACCATGGCTATAGCTATCTTGATATTAAAAGTGGTTGGATCTTTATCTCATGTCATGTCGTGCTTAATTAATCTTCTTTCCCCTTTCTAGCTGCACTACTCCACCAAGTGGACCACAATCCACCACTACCCCTCTTCCTCTTCCACTCATTCACTTGACAACCTCAATCTCCTCATGGCCTTGTCCACATAGTCCGCCATCTCCTATTAATTCCCTTGGCTCCCTTAGTTTCTTCAAGATCGATTTCCATTATTCCCAGCATACATCTCAAAGCTACTCCACCCATATCATGTTCTCATCCAATGAAAAATAGATCTTAGTCCCACATCTTCAAGCCTAAACACTTCTCTAATGGTACCATCAAATAGACTTTACCCAAAGAATTACTAGCCACCTCTGCTCTTATAGAGGAGCTTTCTTGTTTTACGCAGGCACATAAGATTTGTTGAATGGAGAAGCATTATGGATGCAGAGTTCACTGCCTTAATGGAAAATAGCACCGGTCTCTCATCCCTCCCAAGGCATCTATGAACATCATTGGTTGTCGATGGGTGTGCATATTTAAAAGGAAGGTTGATGGCTCTCTCAAGCAATACGAAGCACATGTAGTTGCCAAAGGCTATCACTAGCAACATGGTGTTTATTTAGAAGACACCTTCAATTTCGTTATTAAGCCCACAACCATTCGTTGGGTCCTCAACCACGCCATCTCCAATAAGTGGATTTTTTGACAAATTGATATCTAAAATGCATTCTTACATGGTGTGTTGACTAAAGAAGCTTATATGCATCAACCTCCAAGGTATGTCCATCCTCAAGACCCAAATTATGTGTGTAAACTACATAAACCTTGAAGCAAGCTCTTGTGCATGGTATTCATAGCTAAGTTCTAAATTTGTTGATCTCGATTTCCTCGAGTTCCATCACTCCAAAACAAACACTTCACTATTTATCTATCTTCACAATGGCATCAACATTTTTATTCTCATCTATGTCAACGATATTATAATTACTGGATCATCTCTTTCGGTTGTGTACTCAATCTTACCTTCTCTCAGTCTTGCTTTTGTTGTTAAGGACCTTGGCACTCTAAACTATTTTCTTGGTGTTGAAGTTCTCACTGACCGCCATGGCCTCTTGCTCTCCCAAGGGAGATATGTCCTCAATTTCCAATAGCAAAAAAGATGCCTAAAGCAAAACCTGTTACTTCTCTAGTGTCATCTTCCCAGAAGCTCTCATTGTTTGATGGAGTTGTCATGATTGATGCTACCTTGTATCGCAGCACTATAGGTTCATTGCAATTTCTCTCTTACACAAGGCATGGCATCTCCTTTGTTATCATCAAAGCTTATCGTAAATTCATGCATTAGGAAACTAATCAACACTTAAGTGTAGTTAAGCGTATTTTATGCTATTTGAAATGCACAATTCACTATGCCCTACTCATTTGTGCAAACCTATCATGTTAGCCATCGGTCTATTTTGTTGCGTTGTTGCCAATGCAACTACTGAACTCTTATGGTTGTAGTCTCTCCTTAGTGAGCTCGAGATCAAGTCTACCAAGTGTCCAGTGATATTGTGTCATAATATTAGAGCCACCTATCTTACAGCTAACCCAGCATTCTATGCTAGAACCAAGCATGTGGATATTGATTATTATTTTGTGAGGGAACAAGTACAACACAAGCAGTTGCAAGTTCAATTCTTCTACAGTAATGATCAGATTGCAGATGTACTAACCAATCCATTGGCAGTAGCCGAACCATCAATTTTTCTTAGGAGAGCCAACTTTTATATCGCACAAGATGTTCATATAAAATGAAAAAATATTACAAAATCATAAAGTATATATAAAATTCAATCTTGATAATTTTCCAAATAATGTAGAAATATGATTTTAAAAACACAATTTAATGTCTGTTTCAGATTTTTGACAAAAATATTTCATAGAATAATATTCATCCATTATTATTTTTGTAAATATGCAATATTTAGAAATTATTTTCTTCGTATAAACTATTAGGTGGTCATTTAAGAATGTCATTTTTCATTCTAATATCTAAGCTAATTTATCAAATTTCATATAAAATCTATCTATTTTGGTGTCACATTAAGCTTAGAGTACTACAACTGAGACCTTAAATTAACTTTTCCTTACTCAATAAAGTTTAGAGGATAAATGATCTCCACTATTTTTCATATAAATCATCAATCTTAAATGATTTTGTAGTATTTGCACTTTGGATTCTATATTAAGAAAATTAATATTGTATAATAAAAAATTTTGGGGGCAATGTTAATAGTTTATTCTTTCACCTAATCTTAGTTTTAATTTAATTTTAGGCATGTGGCCACATCCTTGAAAATAGATAATATATAGAAATTATACAAAATCTAAGGGTTTATAGGAAAAAAAAATTAGAGAGAGACATTTCTATATAAATTGAAATTTTACAAAATTTTAGAAAGCATATAGGAATAAGAAAATTATAATTTTTTTTAAAATTTAGGAGCTATTTTGAATTTTGCCATGGCCCCCTCAAGCCATATGTAGATCCGCCACTCTCCATTGGTATCAACTCGCTTCCATTTATCTTCACGCCAAGCTCAACATTCAGTTCACCATGTTGAACTTGCGGGAGGGTATTGAAGATAATAATAAGTACAAGCAAATAGATAAGCGACGACTTACAAAAGTGATGAGTAGATTTTTTTTATAAGTTCTAATCACTCTCAGTTCTTGTAGAACACTTCAATTGTAGTCCATGTAAAACTCTTCTATACTTCTAACATCTACTCCCATTATTAAGTTCGGGAGAGTTCAGCTTTTTACAAGAGGTTGTTCATTATATTTGAATTGTTTTACGCAGAAACACCTTATACTCACAAATCATGTGCACGCATGCGCAGGTAACGTTGAAACGAACTAGAATCTACGCACGAGAACTCGAGATTGTTTGGTTGTATAAATTTGAGGCTAAACACTATGTTATAGAGGATGGCGCGAGTCACTGAATGTTCATACACAGTAACTTTGACATTGCAAAAGAGGATCGCTTTCAAAGGATTTTGTGTGGATTCTAAACAGCGATGGTCTTCTTTGTGGCCTCTGCGTTCCATTACGCTTAGCTAGGCTGAGTGAAGTTTAGCTCTGAGGAAATTTATTCTCTCCAAACCGATACATACTGATATAAGACACGATAATCTAAGACAAACACTGTTGGGACTCGAATTTATTCACCACCTCAATCATACAGAACACGCAACATATATAGGACCAATTACATCTCTGGAGATAAACATTCAGAAGTCATTTATTTAGCTTGGCTTTCACTACCCTCTTCTTTTTGTTTTTCTTGCTTGCCATAGGCAGTTGGGCAAGTCTCAGAGACAACCCCCTCTTGCTTTCCAGTGTTTCCTTGCCCAATAGCAAGCTCTCTCGTTTGCTGAGCGATCTCGACTATAGTTTCGCCAATGGCCTCGAGTACCGAACGTCGGCCGCCCCCGCCACCACTGCCATGTTCCTGTGTTCCCTGGAAGGTTTCTTTAATGACATTGTCAGACGGTTTGGCCTCTGGTTCCACCACTTCTTTTTTTCTTTCTTCAACCTGCCATTCCCCTTTAGTATTGTCTCCCTGCTGAACGATATCTAACAAGCTCATTGTAAGTGCAGAGGTAGCTAACAATTCGACAATTATAAAGCTTTCTTCATATGATTTTGAGGCCTAAAAGATATTAACTTAGATTAACTGTATAGATCATGGAATTAAATGGATCTCAATTTTAGTTGCATTTTTATTGCTAGATATATAGAAGCCGATATATGGTTTGACTCCTTTCCGGGCAACAGTGAATTAAATATCAAGATCTCCACAGACCCACCAAGGAATATATGATGAGAAGTAGGACTACCTCTCTCTATTTCCTCCATCTATTTCCTATGTGCAATGTTATTTTCTGCACACTAGAAAATGCGTTCTGTGATTCTGCTCTTGGCCACTGAGTATATAATTCGAGTTGAGAGGTATGCTAATCTTGCATAGTGCAATGCAAATAAATATTCTTAGTGTCATCCAATGGGAGGGTGAACAACATTGGTCAACTATTTCAAAGATCCTCTCACTGTTCTAATTTTGGCTGCAAATTCCGATTCAAAATATAATGCCAAAACTTCCCCTTACCCTGCTAGATGCTTGTCATAATCCTGAATATGCGCTTATATATTTACACACTATCTTAGTCTACAGCAATTCTAAACAAATAAGTCTTGCAACAACTCAAAAGTAGTGAGTTACTTTTGCAGAGAATCCACAGAGATATTCGATTTAGCACCCAACATGTCAACCTTCCTGAGGTTTCCTATTCTTGAAGAGGTATCTGATAAGTAGTGTATATTTATCGATTCAAACGTACCTGACCAGCTGACCTCCTAGCCTCCAATTCTCTCTCTGCCTCTTCTTTCTTCCTGGCCGTATACTCCTTTGCACTCTCCCCTGCGGTTACAGCAGCATCCTTGGCAGCAGACAATGGCTTGGATGCAATGTCAGCAGCCTTATGTCCAGCGTACTCTGCAGCTCCTTTAACAGCTGTTGCTGCTGCCTTGGTTCCCTCCACAGTTTTATCGCATGTGTAATTCCCTGCAGTCCACCCCGCCACAGTAGCCTTATCCTTCAAATCTACTGCAGCTTTCCCAGCATAATCAACGGCACCCTTTCCAGTTTCCAACGCCACCTCTTTTGCAACCGCAGTCTTCTCCCCAACATAATGAACGGTGGTCTCCCCTGCATGCACAATCACGTCTTTCGCTTCTACTGCCTTTTGTAGAGCGTAGTCCTTTGCTTTCTCTGCTGTCGATGCTGTATAACTCGCAGCTGTCTTAGCTGTGCTGTAAAGAGTATCCTTTGCTTGTGCACCCTTCTCCGTTGCAGTACCTTTTACAGTTTCACTTTTCTCTAGGACAAATTCCTTGGCTTGTGCACCCTTCTCTTCTGCAGTGTCTTTCACCACCCGACCTTTCTCTACGATGGTGTCTTTCGCCTGTGCGGCCTTCTCTGCTGCAGTGTCTTTCACCACCCGACCTTTCTCTACCACGGTGTCTTTCGCCTGTGCCCCCTTCTCTGAGGCATACTCTGCTGCCGCCCGAGCTGTATTCACGACGGTGTCCTTTGCTTGCGCTCCCTTCTCTGTGGCATACTTGGTCGCAGCCTGACCTGTTTCTGAGACAGCATCCTTTGCTTGTGAAGCCTTCTCTTTGGGATATTCAGATGCAGCAGCCAGTCCCTGGGTTACAGATTCTTTTGCCTTGCCATACCGCTCCTCCGCTGCCCTGAGCGTCTCCAGAGAATTTTCTTGAGCTTTTGCTCTGAGATTGGAAATTTCTTCTAGAGAAGGCTGTTCCTTTCTCTCATTAACCTCTTCGTTCCTTCTCATCTCTGCGCCGCCTGTCTCCTCGCGACTCTCTTCTTTGCTTGTTACGTTGGCGCTTCCGCCTTTAGTCTCCTCATCTCTCTCTTTCTCATTCTTCACTTTATCAGACAAAGACTCGAAACGAATCACCACCTTGGGATATCTGTCTTTCTCTACGTCAACTTCTCTCTCGCCGGTGCTGTTCTCTCTTCGCGCTTGCTCGGAAGCCATTGTTGTTCTTATCTCAAGAGCATTTCTGTGTTGCTGCTTCGGAATTTAATTGGGTTTTATAAGCAAGAGGCAATGGCGGTTTTAAGGTAGTGGGTATGGACGTGCTAGCATTGAGTGGACACGTGGCAGACAGTGGTGGTACGGTGCAACGTGTTTGGGTTTCTGCATAGTTAGGAGGTGACTCAGGGAGTGTCCGTCGAGTCAATGTACACTGTATGGACGCTCGGCATGGTCAGATTGGGATCCGTAGAGGACTCTTCTTGTGACACGTGGAGATGAAGGGAGCTGTCACGTGGATAATTTGAGTAGAATGGGTAAGCAACAAGAGGAACGGCCTCCTTTTCGTTGGGTGTTAAATTCATAAAAAAAATAATGAATATTTCCCATGATAATAGTAAAAACTAGTTGAAAAATAATTTTTTAAAAAATTGACCAAAATATTTGGCACAGTAAAAAGAAAAATAAATCTCATGAATGATAATGGTAAATGTAAAAAATTGCACAACAGGTCGAAAGGGGAGAAAGAGTCACTCCAGGCCCATGGTGACGATTCAAGCCTCGATCGATGTGGTTTGGAGCTCCTATCAGTAGTCTTGTAGCGGAAGTATGGTGTCTGTACGTATATTCATAGCAGTGAATAGAAAATAAATACAAGAAATATAAAAAGAGATAGAAACAAATTTTACGTGGTTCGGCACAAAGCTTTTGTCCACAAGTCGTTTTGGGGATAAATCTACTATAATATGAGTATTTTACAGTCTTTCATGATCTCTCCTTTTTCATTATACAATGAGGTCGGGGACCCGTTTTCTATAGCAGATCCTCAACTGGAGCTCTCGTCGTGAAGTTAAAAAAGCTTAAAAGAGTCCATTTCTCATCCGTTTTGAGCCTTTTTTTTTTATCTTGGTTTTAGGAATTGTGAGGAATAACCGCCTTCTCTCTTTCCTCCGGACACCTACCTACCCCTCTTGTCTTCTCATCTGACATTTTCTTTTCCTTGTCCCCTCCTTGTCCCTCATTCCTCTCTCATTCTCTCTTCCCATTTGTCTCTCAAAGGTGGCCCTTTGCTGGGCTGGGCTTGGTTTATCTGGGCCAGGGAGAATTTACCCTCTAATAGATACCCGTGATTCTTAAGGTCGGCTTGCTCTACAAGAAAGCCTTGAAAATCTTCAAATTAAATTGTGACAAAGATAGTCTGCAAAAATCCATAGAAAAATAAATTCTGGGAACAGGTCATCGATTTTCTGTTTTGTTTGTGTTATAGTGATAAAGGTTTCCCAGCGCGAAGCTAGGCGGGAGATGTACTGGACAACACTAAGTGCGAGCTTGGAGCTCGGCAGGGTGAGATAGGTGGGAGATGTGCTTGACCGCGTCACGTGCGATTGTGGCGCTCGGCTTAAGCAGGAGATGTGCTCGACTGTGTTAGGTGCGAGTGCAAAGCTCGTTTGAAAAGATATGGGGGAGATATACTCAACCATGCTAGGTGCGAGCACTGAGCACAAATTTTGCATTTGCGCTAGGGTCGGGCAATCAAGAGATTGTCACTGCACATTGGTTAGCGGAGAGTCCAGTGACTCGGCTTTTATGTTGAAAAAGAGGTGGGGTAGTCAAGTTACTTGTCTCACCTGTTGAAGTGCGATGGAGGTCGAGCAGTCAAGACACTTGTCTCGCTTGTTGATGTGCAGTAGAGGTTGGGCAGTCAAGTGACTTGTCCCAGCTGTTGAGTGCGAGAAAGGGCATCAAGTGACTGGTCCCACTTGCTAAGCGTGAGAGAGGTCAAGCATTGTAGTGACTTGTCCTGCCTGTTGATGTGCGGTAGAGGTTAGACAGTCAAATGACTTGTCCCACCTGATGTTCCCTGGCGAGTCCAGTGACTTGGCTTTGCTTGTGCGAGGGTCGGGAAATCAAGAGACTATCACCTCCCGTTGGTTCGCGACGAGTCCAGTGACTCGGCTTTGAGTTCAATTGTATGAACGTTTATCTGATAGGTCGCATGATACTATTTATCGTTAGCAAAGAGTGTTTATTCTTTCAATGTTTTTGTTTTTTATAATGTTAACGGAGTTTTGCCCCTTGATGTGAATTGATATTGGTGTTTCCACTTTGTTGTTTTGAGTTAGTTTTTAGTAACCTGCACTAAGTAGTCAGGGAGCCCGTCGACCCCTTCGGTCCATCTTAGGTAGTTTTGGAGCCCGCCGACTCAATCCCAAAGGTACTCGTGCAAGGTAATTGTGGATCTTGGAGGCTCGTTCTTGAAGGTAACCTACTAGCAGCGGTTGTGGCACGAGTGTAAACACTCGACATTTGCTGGAGAAAATGTTGTGCTGATATTGTTGTCCAAGTGAGAGAAGTCAGGCAATCAAGTGACTTGTCCCGCCTGTTGACTAGTCAAGAGGGAGGTCGGGTAGTCAAGTGACTTGCCCTACCTATTGACTCTCAACAAGGTATGAGTTTGGTCGTACAGTCAAATGACTTGTCCAATCTATTGACTTGTGACGATGGAGGTCAGGCAGTAGAGTGGATTGTCCCGCCTATTGACTCTCGATGAGATGTAAGTGAGGTCAACTGGTCCAGGACTTTTCTTGCTTGTGGACTCATCTCGAGGGAGGTCGGGCAGTCTGATGACTTGTCCCGCCTCTTGATTCTCGACGAGATTTGTGTAAGGTAAGGCAGTTCGAGACCTTTTCTACCTGTGAATTCGTCACGAGAGAGGTCGGGCAATATAGTGACTTGTTCCGCCTATTAACTCCTGGCGAGATGTAAGTGAGGTCAGGCGATTCAGGACCTTTTTCACTTGTGCACTCATCTCAATGGAGGTTAGGCAGTCTGATGACTTGTCCCGCCACTTGATTCCCGACAAGGTTTTAGTAAGGTCGAGCGATCAGGAACCTTTCTCGTTTGTGGACTCGTCTCCAGAGAGGTTGGGCAGTCTAATAACTTGTAAAAACCCTGCAAAATCATGACAAGAGACCATAAGAATTGTGAAGTCTTGACCATGTCAATGAATTAAGTATATGAGGCACCTAGAGCCATAAGATGGGTTAAGTAACTTTCAATGTCATTTAGCTAAGAATTTTTAGAAAATATTCTTTTTAATATCTAAGAATAGGTGAAGAAAAGAACTCATTATCTTGGTGGGCATGAGGATAAAACCCATAACATTGTGAGGAACTTAGCTAAAAAGGGAGTGGGCTTAAGCATAAAAGCTAAAAGATCCAACCCTCGAGGAGGAAATCTAGAATGGACCAAAGATAAAGCCTACAAGAGAGGCCTAAATACCAAATGGCTCAAGGCCCAATATGAAGAAGCCCAAGGATTGGCCCAAATCTGAGGCCCACAAAAAAGCCCAATAGCTCAGCCCAAGTCTAGATGGGCCAAGGTCCAAGATGAAGCCAAACTCTAGCCCAACTTGGAGACCAAGTTTTAGAAACTTGCCTATCATTCTTTATCTTAGGAATTCAACACCTTTTGCAATACAATTTCTCTAGGAGGCGCCTAATGGAATACTTGGCTGCCAAGTTCTACACTTCAGAATTTCAAAAGACAATTTTTGAATTTGTATGATCGAAATCAAGACAAGGATCTAGTCAACAAGCATACGATTACAATCGGCCACTAGACCCTTTAACGAAACTTTTCTAAAAATCTAATCTTAACCTATTTTAATTAGATTAAACATTAGTTAACCTAAGATAAGACTAAGTATTAGTACATGTCATAGTCCTAGGAGACATGTCCAAGCCATGAACTTCACAACAATCCACCAAAAAGTACAAACTGAATACGTCCAATATATGCTACCAAGTGTCTTGTCTAATTTGAATGAAATATTGTGTAATAAGCTTAGCCCCACCACTTGGATAAATGTGAAAACTTGAACCATGAAAAAAGGACAAGGGGAAACACACTCTTACACATTCACATGAGGAATTCACTAGAGTTCAAACCGGACACCAACACCTCTTACACATTCCAAATAAACAAGGGCAGCACCTCTTTTGGCCATTAGCTTTGTCTCCAAGATAAAAGAACAATAGATCCCAAGCGATCAGATCTCCCTTTGACCCCACAAAGCCTATTTGGTCAAGGGATGGAAGAAGAAAAGACAAAGGAAGTCAAAAGACTCTATCTTGGCCAATTGACAAAGTTAAACATCAAATTTGCTTTTGTTTTTCTTTCTTTCACTTGCCACCAAAGCTCCATCCTCTCCAACTGGACTCCTTACATGTTGTCTCAATCCAGGAAGAAGTGCCAACTCATGTCAAGTTCCCTAACGTCATGTCAAACCCTTGCACCCCACTCCAACCATCAATGAATGCAATTGGATACCCCTAAAGTAAGGTCATCGGGTTTCAGTCAAGGTTTGAAAGGAAATTTCTGAAAGCTAACAGCACTAATTGAAGAAGACATTGAAGGGGGAAATCAAATCTAAAATGAAGACATAGGGTGCAATCCTAGAACACATACAAAAAGGGAACTATAGCCCTAGCATCAAGCATGGCACAATGATGAACATGCTTACAAACCACCTCCTATTCCCATGCCATCCACTTGATTCCCAAGCAAGTTTGAAGAAATCATGGGATTTAGCCATCACTTGACATTGAAAACTTTGATTGGCTCTTCTTGGCTATCAACAAGACCCTCACCTCTCTTTCATCTCTTCCACCATGAAGACATGTGTCCTTTTCTCTCATCTCTTCCTTACATAAGGAAGGAATCGTTTATGCATCTTATAGGGCCTTAGAACCGAAATAGCTAAGGGAAACTAGTGGTTTTAGGCAATGGTTTTGTATAAGAAAAAGGATCCGATCCTGATCAAACTAAGTTCATGGGAACTTGTTCAAAAACTCAGAAATTATTACACCCCACAAGCTCAGAAATGACTTCATCCCAGGATAGACATTAGATTCCATAGCTGCACACAAAAGAACAAAGAGTGAAAAATCATCATAACCCTTAGCCAAATTCACCATGGTAAGCTTAGGGGTAAGTTGTCCAGTAACCTATGGGTTGTATTGCTTCTTGAACGATTTCCCTCTTCAAATGGAGCCTATCAATAGCATCCCCCATGCCCTAACTCCACACTACGTGCAAAGAATTTGAGTGATATAGAGAAAAGGTTTTGAAAATAGTGAAAGATAAAGCCATAGTTGTGTACTTGGAAGGAAAAGCCTCAAGTTGGTAAGTAGTCTATCTTGGTATATTGCTTGGATGATGGATAAATATGTTAAACATGAACTTATGATGCCATGAGAAGTCTTAACTTAAGATTTGATATGAGAGAGTAAAGGGATGTATGATTGGGTTAGGTCTTGATGCTAGCATGATAAGTTTGTATTGTGGTTACTAAATGATCATGATATGTTATGTTAGGAAGTGAAAGTCTTAGAAGATCAAGTGAAGATTGATTATGATATACTATGCTCGATATTTAATCAATACCTTGGGTTGATCATCAAATATGTTTCTAGTTACTAGTGATTTAAAGATGAATTATGATGTTTTGGTTAAATTGCTTATGAATATTTATTAGACATCATGTTAAGGTATAGTTTAAGTATCACATGAGGAATTTGGTTAATGATTTAATGTTAGATTGATGTAAGGGATCATAAGAATGATAGCTTGAACAATTAGTATCAATTTCATGGATATTTAGAATGAGTATATGTCACGGCTTAGACAAAAAGCATCATGACAAACACTTAATTCAAAGTACTTGAGAGTTGTATAGAAATTAAAAATATAGAAGTTATAGAATCACTTGGATTGGTGAGGTTTAGCAAAACAAAGTATTAATGGGTTGAGTGTATAGTATTTAATGACTACTAAGATTCTAACTTGTAACATATTTTTTGTTTCAGCCACCACCTTCTTATTTCAAGAAGTTTGTAAGTTGGCTTCTAACTTACTCTTGGATAATATTTATATGATTTTGTGTAAACGCTAAATTCATGTTACAAATACTATTTGATCATGAAATGTCTTGTATTAATTTATGAGCATACGGTCACTACATAATATGTATTGGTTATTATAAATTTCTCCATAAACAAGTAGGCTTTAGCATGATGCATAAAAATATGATATTTTACATGAAGTTGATACTTGTTACAAAAAGAACAACACGTCACAAAATATGTTTCGTCATGGGCATAGCATGAAAAATATTTTTATCACAACCCAAAGTTACAATGGGAGATTATCCTAGTGGAACTTCTCTCTCCACTCTGGAGTGATTAAAAATATTTTTATCACAACCCAATGCTAGGTTGACGAAGAACAGTCAACAACATTTGACTGGTTCCTCTTTAAAGGATTCCAAGACGTTGTTGTATTATGGCACCTAACGCTAATGGGTGTTCATGTCAAGTAAAGTTATGATCAATACATTGAAACTTATCTGTGCAGCTCTGAAGATGTTATCTCAACTAAAAGTTAAGTTATGAAAACCAGCAAGTACTCACAGTGCAAGAAAAAAAGGGGAGCCTTGATGATTCCATATGTTAAGAAAGATCATAAGTTATAAAAAAAAAGAATTGAATTGAAGGAAAGTGAAAAAATATGAACTGTTATCTATATGAAAATATGTCTTTTTCAAAGATATTGAGGACTCTGGATGGAAACAAATATGATTTTTTCTGCATTTCATCCGTCCATCTCATGTTTATTATCTGTCGTGTTTATGTCATCTCTATGTACCCTAGCTGAGAATGATTAAGAAGAAGTTAGACCCAGACCTTCAGTTGGAGTTGATTGGAATGTTCCTAGAGATGGTTCTGCAACCGTTCAACGCATCCAGGCAATGCTCAAAATATGTTCCATTTTAAGACCTCTTTAACCACGACTTGAATAAGGAGATGTATTCTCCATTTATTTATGTGTATTATGTACACGCCTCATATTACAGACAATTTGATGATGCGCGAATGAGTTACTTTAATAAAGTTATGGTTTTAAGTTATTTTGGTACAAAAATTTTACAAGTCACTTTTTTCGTTGCGGTCATTACATTATGCTAAATGAATCATATGATGTATTGCATTTATCTGTCATAAACTAGGATATGTGACCTTATGCTACATGTCATGATATTCCAAGTCTCCATTATAACACAAATGGAGATTGTGGATGTCACAGGATGGTATCAGAGCAATTACGTCTCTGGATAAAACCACATGACCTAGGAGTATTGTACTAGAATATAGCCTTTTAGTTTAACTAGGCATACATCTTGAAGGTTGAAATCTTGATTTGAAATATTTCTCAAGAGTTGATAACAAGATGGTGCAAGATAGACGAGAATGAAATAACGATGGATCCAAATGTCAGAGATAGCAGGATCACCAGTTGGACGAAGGACACATATTGGCAAACATGAAGGAATGACTGTTATTTTTCAAGAATGGAAAAGTAATCCTAGCTAATCTTGAAATAAAAGATAAAATTTTGAAGGAAGCGTATCAGACCCCATACATAACACATCTTGGAAGTACGAAAATGTATCAAGATTTAAAACAATGCTTCTGGTGGGAAGGCATGAAGAAAGATGCAGTTGAATTCGTAAATAAATGTTCTGTATGTATAATGGTAAAAGTAGAACATCAAAACTAATTGGTGAGTTACAATCACTATCTATCCCTGAATGGAAATGGGGAGATATTTCTATGGATTTTGTGATTGGTTTACCAAGGACCTTTACATGGAATTATTCTATCTGGGTCATCATTGATTGCCTAACCAAGAATGTTCATTTCTTACCTATAAAGAACAAAGATTCAATGGAAAAACTAACCAAGTTACTTGTATAAGAAATAGTATGATTGCATGGAATTCCCAATTTACTTCAAGATTTTGGCAAAGCCTTTAGAACATAATGGGTACAAAATTGAAATTTAGTAGTGCCTATCATCCTCAAACAGATGGACAGACTAAAAGGAAGATACCAACTTTGGAAAATATGTTAAGGGCATGTGTGCTACAAGAAAAAGGTGATTGGGAAAAATAGTTACATTTGATAGAATATGCTTACAATAACAGTTATCAAGCCTTAGTTCAAATGGCACCTTATGAGGTATTACATGGAAGAAAATGTAGATCTCTACTGTATTGGGATGAGGTAGGAGAACAAAGAATATGTGGTCTGGAGACACTACAGGATATGAAGGAGAAAATTTTGATCATAAAAGAAAAGATGAAAGCAACACAAGATAGACAATAAAGTTATGCGGAGCATAGAAGAAGGAAATTGAAATTTGAAGTTGGAGATTGAGTCTACATCAAAGTCTCACTTATTAAGGTGCAATACGATTTGGGAAGAAAGGAAAGTTAAGCCTAAGATACGTTGGTCTTATGAAATAATAGAGAAAGTAGGTCCAATGGCTGATAGACTAGATCTTCCAACTAAATTTCAAGAAATCCATAATGTATTTCACATTTCTTCTCTAAAGAAAAGTTTTGGCAAGCAGTCTCTAGCAACCGTTAACCTTGAAGATAGTTCCCTACAACCAAACTTGTCAAGCGAAAAATTTCACTAGTGAACGTGTTATGGAAAAACCATGACGTACAGAAGGCTACTTGGGAAAGAGAAGATGATATGAAATCAAAATATCTATTTGGCTTGTAATATGTTTGTTTGTAACTTATATGATTTTTTGTATACTAAAGACATAAGGAATCAGGGGGATATATTATTAATTCATCTTTATTAACATATACATTCTATGTTGATCTTATGATTTTTAGTTAGAATGGTCTAAACCAAGAATGCCTCACATAGACCTAACATATAACCTCGAAGTTTAAGGATATTACGAGAATAGCAAGAGAGAATAAGAGAATGGCAGGTGGAGTTTGACCAATTAATTTCTACATATTGGCAACACAGAAAAATATTGGAATACCATAGAACCCATGTATTAGGACAAGATGGACAGGAAAACATAAGAATGAGAAAGGCTTTACCTCACAAAGAGCGACAACCACCCCCCTGACCCCTGACTTGGGCAGATGAAACCCGAGCTCAATGGTTACAATGTAGTAAGGAACAACAACATTGAAATAATGCCAATAGGACTAGACAGCAGGAAGCACAGGACCAACTAGAATATAATAAAGCGGCCAAAAGACAAAAAATTCCTGGAGAACCCTTGGTTCCTACCATTCCCTCACCTGAGACCTCAAGGTCATTTGATTCATAGTCACACCATTATCATTTCCGAGAGGAAGGAATACTCAACTATGATTCAAATCACATATGTGAATTAATGGACCTAGAGGAACAAGTCACTTGGGACGAAGAATCCGAGGATGAGGAAGATGGATCACCTCTGGCTAGATCCCCAACTATTCAGGTATGCTCTATTTCTCTATATCTATATGTTCACTATCCGATTTTGAGGACAAAATCTTATTTTAAGGAAGAGAATGTAGCACCCTACCAAATCATGATGAGAGATCGTAGGAATTGCAAAGTCTTGACAATCGGCCACTAGACCCTTTTAAGAAAAAATTTCTGAAAATATTGCTTTTCTGACAACTCCAATTATACTATCGACTAGTTCAATTTGGAGTATGACTTAGATATAGCTTGGCCAGCCTCAATTGGTTTCTTCCATTAAAAGTACATTAGTTGGCGTAATTCCTTGCCTCATTACCTAGTGTTTATGGAGAAGAAGGTGTAAGGCTAGAATGGAAGGCATGTAGGAAAATGCTAAGAAAATATGGAGAGATGATCGGTATTGGGTAAATCTTTTGGCTGGTAATCTTAGCTCTATCCGAAAATTATCCAAGCAAGACATTAAAATCCTAGAAGAATTTCATGTGGAACGTCCAAGCATTAGGGCGAAAGCTGCAAAAAAAGTCACTTGGTCCAGACCCCCTGCGGGTTGGGTGAAATTAAATTGCGATGGGAGTTGCCATGGAAATTCCGATAATTCAGGTGGTGGGGGCATTATCCATGACAATAACGGCGTGGTAAAAGCATTATTTTCAGCTCATTTTGGAAATGGAACGAACAATGGGGTTGAACTAAAGGCTATTTTAGAGGGCATTCGTCTTTGTAAACAATTCTGATTTTTTATTGTCATTATTGAGAGCGACTCTCGTATTGTGGTAGATTGGTTTAGGAAAGGGGATACACCTTATAGTATCTTTGGAATTTTTGGGACGAGGTAAAAGGGGACCTTGAGGGAGTTAACTTTGTTGTGGTCCATCAATATAAGGAAGGCAATAGTGCGGCTGATTTTTTGGCTAGAGAATGCAAGTTGGGTAAGAATAAGATTTATGAAGGGCACCTGGGTTTACTACGACATCTAAAAGGGATTACACGTGTTGAAAAGATGGGTATCCTTTATTTTCGAGCATGAAGGTGTTTGCTTTGGTTTTATTGTTTGGTTTTGTTGGTTTGTAATTTTTCGTGCTTGGATTTTATTGGTTTGTATTTGGGAGAAGTTTTGTAATCTCACAGACATCTGGCTTGTCCAAGGTATTTAGTTGTAACCAAGGTATTCATCTGCTATAAGTAAGGGTTTATTAATCAACTTGGGACGGGACTACTATTGTACTTGTGGCTACCGGCTCTTTAATTAAAAAAGAAAAGAAAGACACATTCTAAACTGTTAAACATTGATAATAGACTTTATAAATTATTATTATATAATATTTTTGATGTATTACATCAAGTCATATGTCAATTTATAAAATTTTAATAATACTATTTTAAGTACCTAGTAGCATCTGTCCTTTGAGAATTTAATTATTTGTAGTGAGAGTTCGGTAACGTACGTCAAGATATTAGCTACCAACGTTTTGTGTTTTAGGCGCCCTCCACTTTACAGTTTGTGCACGCTAAGTATTTTTGCATATCACAGACAATATTTTTCAATATATATATAATTGTACAGTTCCATTCTATTCTTGATCCATGAGACGAAAAAAAAAAAAAAAAAGCTTTACTCTAAGAATCTTTAGTGCTTTGGTTAATCCCATCAAAAGGAAAGTATTAAAAAACAAAAACAAAAGGCATATTTCCTGCATACAGATCCTAATTTTCCAAATGTTGGATTTTTATTCCTATATTACTTTACGTGGCCAATAAGACAACATGAATTAATATTGATGCTTCTTAATGCATACGCACATATATATATAGTAGTTGATCGATGAATGCTATATCATAATCATAATACATTTGAATCCTTACGCAAATTTATTTTACAAATGATATAGATGAAAGCAAAAGTGGGGCTGATCAACTAGGAAGCTTACGTTTGCAGTTGGTGTGAGTATTGATGGCTGTTATGTGATTTGTATTTATATGTATTTTTTTTTTTTCATTTAATTGTTGGTAATTACTCTCCCAGGCCACCTTCCTCTTTTTATAATTACAAGTTGTAATTGGTCCCTTTTTATTCGGATTGGATTGGATTTTAGTGCAGGGGAAGACAGCGAATGGAGATGGAGATTACAACTTCATGTACTAGAGAACAAGCTACCACCATATTCTAAATGACTGAATCTGATCACCACCCACTTTGTTTAGGACTAACAACGGATGCTGGTGGCTGAAATGTTGAATCTCCATTGCCCCATCACCCCTGGAGATTGAGATTCATCACCCCTGGAGATTGAGATGGATTACAAATGGAGATGGAGAGCACGAGTACTAGAGAAAAAGTAAGGGTATACCAACATGCATCGTACGTGCATGGTGATCTACAGTCATGACTAATTTAAAGAATTTATCTTGTTGAGATATTTATTAGTTGTGTAATATAGAGAGGCCAGGGGTGAGGAGGCAATGGTGATTCAACATTTCAGCCACCACCATCCCTTGTTAGTCCTAAACAAAGTGGGTGGTGATCAGATTCACTCATGTGGTGACAAAATAATAATTGAGAAAGCTGTGCATTTGTTATTGCGTTTTGTGTCTAAAGGCTACAATATATACACATATACAAGATCAAATCATGATCTGAACAGCAAGGAAATAAAATAAAATCTCAACTAATTCCCTTAAATGAAGGGATTACAAATTCCTAAATATGTGCAGTAAAGATTATCTCCAAAATTAACGTTAATCAAATCTCAACAAATCTTAACACTCCCCTCAAGTTGGAGCATGTATATCTAGCATGTTCAACTTCCTTCTTAAGTCCTTAAACATGTTTCCTCCAAGATCTTTTGTAAAAACGTCTGCCAACTACAAATGAGATGGAACAAATTCTATAATAATCTGACCTTCTTGTATCTTTTCTCTTACAACATGGCAATTGAGTTCTATGTGCTTGGTGTGCTTATGATATACTGGATTTGCTGCTATGTGAAGTGCAACTTGATTATCACTTAATAACTTTGCTAGTCCTACGGAAATCTGCATGTCATTAAGCAAAAATCTAAGCAAAGTTAATTCACAAGTTGCTGCTGTCATGGACCTATACTCACCTTTCGAGGATGATCTTGAGACTGTTTTTTGCTTCTTGGTCTTCCATGAAATCAGTGAATTTCCCAAGCACACACAATAACCCTTAGTTGATCTTCGAGTCATAGGGCAGTTTGCCCAATTTGCATCATAATAAGCCTTCAAGTTGAAAGAATTGCTTGATGAAAATAACAAGCCAAGACCTGGACTTCTTTTAAGGTACTTAATAATGCGAAGAGCAGCATCCCAATGAGGCTTTCTTAGTGCATGCATAAATTAGCTTAGGATATTGACTGAATATGTGATGTCTGGTCTTGTGATTGTGAGATAGACTAATTGTCCAACTAATCTCCTATAGAGCTCTGGATCATGTAACAAATCACCTTGATCATTCGTGAGCTTTAGATTCACTTCCATTGGGAAATTCGAAGGTTGAGCACCCAAGTAACCAACATCATCTATAATCTCTAAGATATATTTTCATTGAGAGATTACAATGCTTGCTTTGGACCTTGCAACATCCAAGCCAAGAAAAAAATTTAGAGAATTGAGATCTTTGATATAGAATTATTGATGCAAAAAATCTTTGAGACTTGGTATAGCAATTGCATCATTGCCTGTTATCACTATGTCATCTACATAGATGAGCACCATAGTTGTAGATGGACCTTTAGTCTTCACAAATAAAGAATAATCTGAATGTGATTGAACAAAACCAGCTTTTTTGATAGCATGAGAGAATTTTGCAAACCAATTTCGAGGAGCTTGTTTAAATCCATAGAGAGACTTATGCAGTCGACATACAAGCTTCTCCCCCTGTTGACAAAGACCTGGTGGTGGAGTCATATATACCTCTTCCTCTAAATCACCATGGACGAAGGCATTAGTCACATCTATTTGATGTAATGGCCATTGTTTGTCGGCAACAACAGCAAGAATACATCAAACAGTTGTTAACTTGGCAACAGGTGCAAATGTTTCAGTGTAATCCAAGCCTTCTTGTTGAGAAAATCCTTTGGCAACTAACGTGCTTTGTAGCATTCAATCGTGCCATTAGAATTTTATTTGATACAATATACCCATTTGTTGCCAATGGGGCGATGACCAGTAGGCAAAGGAACCAAAGACCATGTCTTTTGAGTAGTAAGGGTATCAAGTTCACATTGCATGGCCTCTAGCCATTTTGGATCTAATATAGCCTGTGCATATGAGGTTGGTTCGAGAACACTTGAAATAGCATTGACAAAGTGTTTATGATTAGAAGATAAAAAATCATATGAAATGTAGTTACTTAAAGGGTACCGAGTACCTGACTTGGTTGAAGATTCTAGGTTGGAGATTGCATTGGATGGCATTGTACTCACCTGTCCACAATGAGAATCTTGAAGAAGAATGGATGGTTTTTTGGTGCGTTCACTTCTATGAAGAGGAGGTGCTAGGGATGAGACAGGAGAGGAGGAATTTTCTGTGGAAGTGATCTCGGGTAATGGGAAATTAAGGGAATTTGTAAGAGAAGGTGACTCAATGGGGTATTCGATTATCTGAGGTTGGGAAATGTTTGTAGCTGGTGAGGGCTCTGTGATATGGAAAGAAAAATTTTTCTCATTAAAGATGACATCTCGACTTGAGAGGAATTGGTGAGTTTTGAGATCATATAAGCGGTATGCTTTTTGACCAATGGGATAGCCAACAAAGATGCATTTTTTGGTGCAAGAATCAAATTTGTGAGTGGAGTGCATATTTGTTGCATAATAAAGATATCCAAAAACTTGCGAGTTAGAGTAAATGGGTGGCTTGTTATACAACATTTCATAGGGAGATTTGTGCTGCAGCACAGGGGTAGGAAGACGATTGATAAGGTAGGTGGCGGTAAGCAAACTCTCCCCCCAAAATTGCAATGGAAGATTAGCATCAATTCTTAAGGCCCTGCCAAAGTTTAAGAGATGTCGATGCTTTCGTTTAACTACACTGTTTTATTGAGGTGTAGATGGACAAAAGCTTTGAAATGATATGCCAATATTGGAAAAATATGATTTCATGGATATGAATTCTGAGCCATTATCACTTCGAATTCATTTAACTTGGCAATTAAACTGAGTATTGACAAAATATATGAAGGTTTTTAGTAACCATTGTGTTTCAGATTTGAATTTCATTAGGAATATCCAGGTGAATCTATTATAGTCGTCGACAATGGTTAAAAAATAATGTGCCCCTGTATGAGTTGCAGTACGAAGGGGTCTCCAAATATCACAATGAATAAGATCAAAAGAATGTAAAGTTTGAATAGTACTAGAAAGAAAAGGTAGTCGTGTTTGCTTAGCTAAATGGCAAGTTTCACACGAATTTTGAGAATTAAATACAAATGATGGAATAACATGACTCAAAAACTGTGACCCAAGTTTTTTGTCCCGAAACCTGATTCATTTTTCACCTTGGCACTATGGTTATTGTAATGGGGTATTTGTTAAGGAATCACACCCCCTCCGTATGTATCTTGCTTTCCGTCTTTTAATAAAATATTTGCTTGGTTAGAAAAAAAAATGTTACTATGATATAAATATCAAGTTCTCCACAGACCCACGAAGGAAAATATGATGACAAGTAGGACTAGCTAGCTCTCTCTATTTCCTCTGCGCAATGTTTTTTTCTACATACAAGAACATGCATGCGTTTTCTGATTCTGCTCTTGGCCACCGAGTATATAGTTCGATTTGAGAGGTATGTTAAATCTTCCATAGTACAATAAAAATATATATATATCTTAGCCTGGTTTGGATAAAGAGATGATTCCGTCTCATAGCAACACATCTTATCTCATCTCATACAATCTCATTTCAATATCCAAATATCATAAACATAAACACTTTTTAATTTTAGATTTTTAACTTTCTCATCTAATCATTACCTAATTAGTACAACATTCATAAACTTTCAAATAAAACACAAAAAATAATTCAACTTTTTCAAATCTCAAATTAAAAATAATATTATCAAATAATATTCCAATAATATTTTAACTTTATAATATTTTTATTCAAACATTTTTCTCTCATTTCTCAAAATCTTATAAAACATTTTAACTCAAACCATTTCTAACTCATCTCATCTCAACTCAAATCACTACTATTCACTAACCATCTCAATATACTATCATTTTTTTTTTTTTTGAAAATAAACTTCATTTCATTTAATGAAAATCGAAGTTACAGCTATGAACTGATAAATATAGAAAAACATCCAGATTACAAGCCAAACTACTCATTTGTTTGAAGCTCCCCCACACACAAATTTCTTTGTGACTGACATTGTCTTAACTTCTATAAGTTCTCTAATGACAAAATCTTCTGAGATTATAAGACTCTGTAATAACAGAAATCTCAATCCCGATTTGTTTGAGATAACCACCCTCTATCCTCCAAAGGAGAAGAGGGAAAAACCACCCCCCATCCTCCAAAAGAGGAGTGGGAAAACCATCACCCATCCTCCAAAGGAGGAGAGGGTTCTCCTACTATGGACAACAAGTCCAATAGCCAATTACTTTTTATTTTTACCTAACACAAACAACAGAATAGAAAAACATAGAAAATATCGAAACAAATAGAAAAACAACAAAACAGAAACTTGGAAAATACTGAAAATTGAAATAACACTGAGCAAGGAGGTTGTAATGGCGAGTGAAGGACACACGCCACGCTGGGTGTGTGCCGGGCCTTCAATCTTGAGTTGTTGTAGCTCTCCAGCACTCACTCCCCACTAGGCAGCATAAAGCTTCACCTTTCTCTGTTCTTCTACTACTCATATCCAAATGATATGTGCTTTTTACATTGAACTATCCATTCTTTGTGTGCCCTAGATTAGCTTATCCTTTTGCCCAGACAAACTGAAGGGTATACTACAAACAAACTCAGCTTCCTCTTCAACCAAAGTATTTCTAATAACCTCTACTTTCCAACAGCCCCTTTCTGCATCTATAAACTCCTCAACTCTAGAGTTACTACCAAGTTTCTTCATAGGTGATTGCATACAGAAAGTAAAAGGTCATGGGATCCATTTATCACCCCAAGTTTTATTTTCTTTACCATTCCCTACCCTCCAAATGAGTCTCTCTCTGAGTAGATTTAGGGCTCCCTATAAGCTCCTCCAGATCATAGAAAGACCTGAGACTAGATTTGCCTACAATAAACCATTATGCTTGAAGTACTTTTCCTTTAACATCCTTGCTACCAAGGAGGTGCGGTTTGTCAAAATCCTCCAACACTGCTTTGCAAGTAGAGCTTGATTTAAGCTCTCCAAGTTCCTGAACCCAAGCCCTCTAGAGTCTTTTGGTTCCCCCATTCTACACCAGATGTACTATTGCATCTTCCTATCATCGTATTTATATCCCCACCAAAATCTGGCCATCATGGCTGAGATTTCTCTACACAACTTAACAGGCAATTTGAAGACATTCATATGATAATGGGATCGCTTGAATCACTACCTTTAAAAGTATTTCCTTACCCAAGGGCGAAAGGAAATTATTCTTCCAATTATTTATCCTCTGCAACACCTTGTCTTTAATACCTCGAAAGGTATTGTATCTGGGTCTTCCTACCAATGCTGGAAGTCCCAGGTATTTCCCATAGTAGCCACTAGCTCTTGCCCCTATCTCTCTTTGAATTAACTTCTTTTCATGTGCCCTAGTGTTTGAGCTGAAGAAAATGGAAGTTTTCTAATTGTTGAGGCATTGTCATGAGGTTTTTTCATACAATTCAAGTCAACCATTGATTCTCTTCCATTCCTCCAGCTTAGCCTTGCCAAACAAGACACAATCATAAGCAAACAAGAGATGTGTTCATCTTATTCCTCCCCTCACCACGGGCACCCCCTAATAAAGCCATTATGCTCAAAGTAGTTAATCAGGTTACTCAAACTTTCTGCAAACAGCAAGAACAAATAAGGTGATGAGGGATCACCCTGCCTTAACCCCTTATAAGGTCTGAAACGCCCACCTAGTTGTCCATTTACCAACACTTCATACGAGACTGTAATGACACATTTCATTACCAAGGCAACCCATGCATTATCAAACCCAAATCTCCTCATAACTTTTTCCTAATAAATCCATTCTATCATGTCATATGCCTTCAACATATCTAACTTCATGGCCATACTCCCCTCTTTCCCATTTCTCATCTTCTTCATGGAATGAAAGGACTCATAGGCTACTAAAATGTTGTTAGAAATGAGTTTTTTAAGTATGAAAGCACTCTGATTGCTGGAAATTATAACATTGAAGACATGTTTCAGCTTATTAGCCAAAGTCTTTGCAATGACTTTATACAAGACATTTCAGAGGCTAATAGGCCTATAATCAGTGACTGACATTGGGTTCTTTAACTTTAAGTATCAATACCATGTAAGTATGATTAATGGGAAGATCCATTTCACCCCCTCTAAGGAAGGCTAGGATTGTAATACACACCCTATCCCTTACAATGCTTCAAAATTTGAACAAGCTCCAAAGCCATCAAGCCCAGGGAATTTCAGTGGCCCTATTTGAAACATGGTTGGCTCCACTTCTTCCTTAGTGAACTCCCTCTGCAGATTCTCATTCATTTTCTAAGTTACTTTTCCTTCCATTGAATGCAAACACTTTGATAACATCTCTTTAGTAAGCCTAGTGGATTAAAAAATTCCTTCAAAATACTGCCCCGAAAGCTTCAGCTATTTCCTTAGGTTTCACTCTCACTCTAGAGTAAGCACTAACCAATCACTTTATCTGGTTCTTTCTCCTCCTCTAGGATGCCCATGCATGAAAAAAAATTCGTATTTCTATCCCGATGGAGGAACCAGTTCCATTTAGCCCGCTATTTCCACTTCAGGTCTTCTTACTCTAGTAGCAGGCTCACTTCAGACTTTAACTGCTTTGCCATCTAAAAATTCATTGGTCCTTCTGTATCTTGCATTTTTTTCAAGTTTTTCTGACTTCTCCCTCAGTTCTTTTACACAATCCTTAGCAGCCTCCTTACTCCATTTAACCAAAGCTCCGTTGCAAGCTTTTAGAGACTTTTGGACCCCCTTCAATGGGTTCACACCAGTTTCTCCCTTTACCCACGCCTTCTCAATTATCTATTCACATCCCTCCATAGTAGCTTCATACTTAAACAAAAGCCTTCATTTTTTTGTATCAGTGCCCACAGACATAGATAGTAGTAGGGGTTTATGATCGAAAGACCTTGCAACAAGCCCCACCATTGTAAACTCCTTGAAAGTAGATAACCATAGGCCATTTGCAACTGCCCTATCCAACCTTTCTTTTATAAAAGTATGGTTAGTATGCTTATTGTTCCAAGTAAATCTACTCCCCATAAACCCCAAATCATATAAAGAGGTTGTTCCTAGCACCTCCCTAAATAGCCTCATTTGTTGCTCACCCCTCTGGCTACCCCTATGCTTTTCAGATTGGGAGATTATTTCATTAAAATCTCCAACTACACACTATGCAATTTGAGCATCAAGTTTTAGCTTAGAGAGGAAGTTCCAAGACTCACTCTCTTTTCTGTTTTAGGGCGGTTGTAAAACCTAGTTAAGAGCCATTTAAGCCTAACACTCTCATCACCAATCCATGCACTAATGTGCCATTGTGAGTAATTATGAATCTTTCATTGTTTTCTTTCTTCCATAACAAAGCCACCCCCCCACCCTCACGATTGCATCCACCACAAAACATCCAACAAAGTCAAGTCTCCTCTTAACAACTTCTATCTTACTTGAACTAGTTTTAGTTTCAATAAGGAATACTACTTTGGGCCTCTTCTGCTCCACCAAGAGGTAGAGGTTTCGAAATGTCCGAGAGTTTCCAAGCACTCGGCAGTTCTAACTCACCAGATTCATAATGCCTGGCGTGGCTAACCAGTATACTCCAGCTCACAAATCTTGTTGTCTCCATCAACTACTACAACACTTTTCCTCATCTTTAATGCTCTTTCCCTCGGTTCGCCTTCCCCTCTTTCTCCTACACCCCTTCTTTTGTGGCCAAAAAATATGGGAAGCGACATACCTTCACTATTTTTTGCACATGCTCTACTCTTCCAGTGGCCACCTTTGGAGATTATAGCCCCCTCTCCTTCCTTCCTACACTCCTCACTCCTGGCCAGCCCTAGAATTTCTTATGGCTCTTGGATAATGTGTTCCCCTAGACACCCTTCCCTCACCTCCAATGAATCTAAAGCCCGTACAAGGTTCACAATACCCTTCATACCCTTTGCAGAGTTCACCATTTCATGCTACTCTTCCATCCCAAACTTCTTCTTCTTATCCTGCTCTATACTCCCATAGGTACTGTGCCCTTCTCCTTCTTTCTTTTTCATATTGTCATACCGGTCATCCTTCCCACCTCCTCCCTTCCTCGCATCTTCATTCTCCACATTACACCACTGCTCCTCAACCCCATTCATCCCCCTCATCCTTGATCTTTTAGGTATAATTGAAGTGGCCCTCAACCACGGCCCAAACTGACATCCTATTGCCTCTGTACATCCTTACTCTAGGTGAAGAATTCGTCCACACTTAAAGCACATCCTCGATAATTTCTCATATGTCAATGGAACCCACATACTTCTCCCTAATCTAATAAATAGTATATTTATTAATGATTCAAATGTACCTGACTAGCTGACCTTTTAGCCTCCAATTCTCTCTCTGCCTCTTCTTTCTTCCTGGCTATAGGCCATCCCTTTTCACTTCCTTCCCTAGCTTCAACCGCTTTGTCCTTGACTATATTCCCACTTTTTCCTTGACGATCATGCTTCTCCTTCTCTTTCTCGGTCTCCTCATCTCTCTCTTTCTCATTATTCACTTTATCAGCCAAAGACTTGAAGTGAATCACCATATTGGGATCTCCGTTAAGGATTAAAAAAAATTGGTGAACCAATAAACCGGACCGAATTGAACTGAACCGGTAAGTTCAGTCCGGTTCTAAATCGGTTTGGTTCGATACCCATTCTATTTTTTTTCAAAATCGGTCAAAATCAATCCGGTTCTGGTATTTCTTTTTCTAACACCGGACCGGACCGGTTCATACAAATATATAAATCTTAATTTTTTATATTATATAAAGTATTTTTATATGATATTTTATCTTGTATATAATTTTGACATCTAATATATATAATTATATATAAAACAATCTTGTATTATATTCTAAATTACTGATTAAAATAACATTAAAATTTAAAATCCTATATAAATAATTATATATTATCACTATAGTCAATAGTATTAGTAGTTATACTAATACGATCTCACTATATATTATAATATACTATAATATATCATTATATTATATATTATAATATATCACTATAGTCTATAATACAATTATAATATATATTATAATATACTACAATGTATTATCACTATATTATTGCATACTATAATATATATAGCATATTATATATATTATATATAATATACCAAAAAAAGGGGACCTAACCAAACTGAAACCGGTAAAATCAGAAGTACTGGTTTAGGGGTATAATTGGTGTGGTATCACTTCTTCAAATCTTAAAACCAGTATATACCAGTTCAGCTCTAAAATATGTCTAAAATTGGACCGAACCAGATCGGTTACACCCCTAATCGTTGTCTTTCTCTACGTCAACTTCTCTCTCGCTGATGCTATTCTCTCCTCGCGCTTGCTCAAAAACCATTGTTGTTCTTACCTCAAGACCACTTCTGTGTTGTTACTTTGGGATTTAATTTGGTTTTATAAATAAGAGACAATGGCGATTTTGAGGTGTTGGGCATGGACCCATTAGCATTGAGTGGACAAATGGCAAATAGTGGTGGTATGGTACAATGTGTTTGAATTTCTACATACATAGGAGGTGACTGAGCAAGTTTGCATCGAGTCAATGTACATTGTATAGACACGCGACATGGTCAAACTGGGATTAGGAGAGGACTCATCCAGAGGAAAAGAAGTGACCTATCACATAGATAATTTGAGTGAGATAAAAAAAAAAAAAAAAAAGATAGAGGAAAAGAAAAAGAAAAGAGAAAAGAGAATGGGTAAGGAACAAGCAAAATGACCTCTTTTTCGTACATGCTTTTGTAACACAAACTATGTTAGGTTTGTCAAGTTTGGTTCATGACTCGAGCGAAGGCAAATAGAAAGTTTGCTCAACGTTCGTTCGACACACTGCTCAATCGAATGTTAGAACAAAAGTTTCCTCAACACTCAGATCGAGCGAGACTCAAGCAGAAAATTCATTCAAGAGTTGCTCGATGTTTGCTTGACAGTCACTCAAGCGAACTACAACTCGCTTGAGCGAATATTCTAATAATTGAATCTACTAGGATTTTCGCCGCATGACTATATATATATGTGTTTCATACGACTTTGAGAAACAATGATAAAAGACGGAGAGAATATTCGATGAGAGAGAGAAACATTGTATTGTTCCACATTGTATTCCCACTTTCATTTGAATAAAGTCCTTTGCAATTCCGTGGATGTAGGCATGTTGCCGAACCATATAAGTTTTGTGTCGTGTGTGATTGATTTTTGTTTTACTTTTCTTTTCTCTTGTCGCTTTTACAACAATTGTTATCAAGAGCCAATGTTCGAGTCTATGGGATAATGATTTCCAGAGAAGAAGTGAAAGTGCCTGAAATTGAGAATTTTGACAATAGAAACTTCAAGTATTGGAGGATGCAAATCGAGGATTATCTCTGTGGGAAGAGACTCCATCTTTATCTCTTAGGGAAGAAGTTCGATAGCTTGAAATATGTTGATTGGAATCTGTTAGATCGACAGATCCTGTAGGTTATTCAGCTGACCCTATCAAGATCAGTTGCAAACAATGTTAGCAAGGAAAAAACCACTACGAATCTCATGTCGGCCTTGTTTGGGATGTATGAGAAGCCATTTGCGAATAACATGGCACGTCTGATGAAGAAACAGTTCAATCTAAAAATGCCAAAAGGTGCGTTAGTTACCCAACATTTGAATGAGTTTAGTAATATAACAAATCAATTGTCGTCAGTTGAAATTGAGTTTGATGACAAATTTCAAGCATTCATTCTATTGGCATCATTGTCGAATAATTTGGAAGCCATGAAAATGGCTGAGTAATTCTACCAATAATACGAAGTTGAAGTATGATGATATCCAAGATTTGATTCTTATAGAGGAGGTACGCATGAGAGATTTTGGTGAGAATGACGCCGCAAACGTGGTGGTGACTGAAGAAGTACGTGATGCTCTACTTCTTGCAGTTCACAGTCCGGTTGATGATTAGGTGTTGGATTCAAGAGCTTCATTTCACACCAGTTCACATCGAGAATCATGCAAAACTATATTGTCAGTGACTTCAGTAAGGTGTACTTGGATGATGGAAAAGCACTAGATGCAGTGGGAGTGAGAGATATGGGCATTATACTCCTAAACAAGAATGTGTGGACTTTGTAGACAGTCAGATATATTCTTGAGCTAAAGAAAAACCTAATCTCTATAAACCTGATCTCTGTGCGACATTGATGATGGCAATCATTTAATACTTTTCTCGGGTGTCATATGGAAGGTCACGAAAGGAGAGATGGAGTTGGCTTAGGGTTAGAAAAATGATACTTTGTACATGACATCGGGATCAAGGGACACAATTGCTACTACTAAAGCTGAGAGTATTGTTGTGATGGCCCTGACAGCGCATGGGGACAAACCACATGAGATTGAGTGGAAAGAAAGATAAGAGCCACTCTATTGGTTTGGTGAAAAATAGTTGCAGGTGCAGTAAAATACAGCTAGTCCAACATGTGGGCAAGCAATGCACCTTGTAAGAGGCACCACAGATATATCCCAGAGCAAGGTGGAGATAAGTGTCTCGCCTTATCATAAGCGAGCTAGAGAACTCGCCTACTGTGAAGGCAAGGAAGAGGAGTTGAAGAGGCCAGTGGCTCTAATTAGATAAGAGCTACTTGGCCAAGGCGATCAACGGTCTAGGAAAGGCTGAAGCAAATATAGGAGCTTTCTGGGATAACACAAAAAATGCTCAAAAGAGTGACAATGTCGTACACAGAATCCCACATTCCATCTGAACGGTTACATCCAGAGTGGAAATCCAGAAGGATTTTGATTCGACGGGTCATTCACCTAACCCAAGGGTATGGCCTAACGCCACATGGAAGACCCTAACTCAAGGAAGGATTGAGGAGTTGGCAAGTCGTAAAGAGGTACGGACCATGCTCGACTCATTTGTCTCTGTCATCTTGTAGTACGATAGTTGAGGCTAAAGGACTCATATCCAAGCATACTTGGAGTCAAAAGTATTCATAAGGACGACTAACAACCCACCCTATAAAAGGGATTTGGACATGGGATAAAATCTCACTTTTGAGATCGTAAACACTTGAGCTCTTGTGGAGCTAGATTCTTTAGAGGAAGAAATGAAGGGGTGGCACAGCAAAGTAGGAAACCCGACACCTATGAGATAGGTTAGCTTCTAAGACAGTATTAGAGAATGTGAGGTGAATGTTATATGTAAGAGGTGCATGCATATTTTGTAACATTCCCATTTCTATTCATGAATAAATCTAATTTTCATCCCTATATTTATCCATATATTTACATTGTTGTCTGAGACTTGTGTTTACGATTTTCACCAAATTGTTATTTTTGTATGAGAAACCCTAATTTTTGTGTGCGGGGTCCTATTTTGGTGTGAGAGAAATGCGCATCAATAATCATGAGACAGGACAGAGTTCCCTAGACCATTCCTGCAAGATGTTGGCACAAGCTTCACACGGGAAGAAGAATGCCTTGAGGTGATTAGGGTGAAGCAATATCATTCTTAGCCTTCTCTAATAGTCATAGAATCCCCCGGCATATCACGTGTTTGTGTCCTTTAATCGGTTGGCCAGGTGGGCATTTCTTCGATGCAACATGTTATCTCTATGTGAGAGCATCTGTGTGATGATTACATGTCTGTGTGTGAGGGCATTTGCGTGATGATTATGTATATTTGTGTGAGAGCATCTGTGTGATGACTATGTTATCTTTATGTAAGATAGGGGTGGAAAATCATGTTAACGGGCCGTGTTCGTGTCGTGTCAAGTTGTGTATATTATACGATATGGGCCAACCTAAACACGACCTGTTAAGCTTAAGGAGTTAGATTCCAAATTCTAACACGACCCATTAAAATCACTGGTTGACATGACACAACCCATTTTGACCCATTATGAATTAATTAAAAATATATCGACACAACACAATCCATTTCGACCCGTGTTAACCCGTTTATGTAAATGGGTTGAATTGACCCAAATAATCCATTTGACCTAATTAACATACTTTCTCAACATAAAATTTAAAATCACAATATCTCCCAAAAATATAAAACTAACTACATAAGTCTAAAATTACAATCCAAAGACAAAAACACCAAAATTACAATCCAATGGAAGTGTGGGAGGCATTCGTGACTCGTAAGAACTAACTCAACTGAGAACTGAGAGAGAGAAGTGAGAGTTAGGAAATACAAAATAGGGTTAGGGTATTTTTGGTTTTAGGTTAAAAATGATATAATTGTAATTTTAAGTAAAAATTTAATAGGTCTAAGTGGATCACTAACGAGTTAAGCAGGTTGAGCCTTAGTGGCCCGTTAATGAATCGTGTCTTAACGAGTCAACTCGTTTTGATCCAAACCCGTTAATATCAAACTCAAACCAACTAATTTTGTGTCGTATCATGTTGGGTTAACGAGTTGTATCAAATATTGCCACACCTAGTGTGAGAGCATCTATGTGATGACGATTGTGCCCTTGGAACCAACATGATTTTATAGATTTTACTTAATATACTAAGGGTGATTCCTTGTCTTAACTATATTCATGCTTTAAAATACGTTACATAAAGGGTAACTCTTCAGAGGGTGATTCATTGCAATGCATATATACATATGTGTTTCACAATAAGAGTGATTCCTCGCCAAGCATACGTATGTGTGTCCTTTCAATATTTACATGAAACTTTTCATAACATCTACAGGAACTTTATCTCTTATTAGTAGTCTTGTCATAGCTACCTAACCTACCTATGGTTTGGTTCTCAGAACTATAAACTTTGATGCAAAGTTAGGACTAGGAGTGTTGCCTGAGAAAGAAGAGTCGACCAAACCCTGATAACAGAGCGACCACTTATATTCGGTCTACCGCCTAATAGGAGATGAACAAACTATTTGGAGTTGTATGTATTTCTAAGTTTCAGATTAATGACAATAATTATTCCTACATTGTGGTCTAGATTTTTGGTACTGTATGGTCTTGGTTTACTGACTAAGCATCTATTTTTGCTGTAATTTTTACATCTGTAACACTACATGAGCACTTCCATCTGGACGAGATCCTTTATAGGATAAACGGTGCACCACAATTGCAAAGCTATGGCACCACAAGCTTGGTCACATGAGTCATAAAAGGATGAAGGTACTTCGGTCAAAGGGAAAGCTATCAAAGCTGAAGCTAGTTTGATCTGGACATGTGTGAAAGCTATATTCCGGGAAAGCAAAAATGGTTAGTTTCTTGAGGGGAGGTAGGGCACTCAAGTCAAGAAAGTTGAAACTTATACACATATTTGTGGGGACCTTCCCCGATGTCATCTCTAGGAGGTTCTCGTACTAGCTAGCTCACTTTTATCGACAACTATGACAGAAAGGTATGGCTCTAAACTGAAATATTCAAGAAATGGAAAACCTTGGTTGAGACAGAAACATGCGTGAAGCTGAAATGCTTGACCTTTGATAATGGTGAAGAGTATATATATTAATAGAGCATTCAAGATCAAGTACTGTGCATCCCATATCAAAACAAAATGGTTAGTCAAATCCATAATAACATAACAATAATGATTAAATCATCTACAAACTTGTTGATAGGACTAGCACAATTCCCACTTACATCGACAAGTAAAGAGCAAACTGTTATTTGGGTGGGTTTTTTTAATTTTCTCCCTTTTTCTCTTCTCCCTCACGATTTTCTTTTGAATTTCGCCCAGCATTCTCTTCCTTTCCTCACCTTTCACTCTTACTCTCCTACTTTCTTTCTTTTCTTTTTTCCTTGATTATGCAGGTCCCGTTCATTAGAATTTTGCCCAGTCTTGCCTACGTATGTCCACATGGCATTCTCATTCTGAACGCTTGTTCTTACTTTTACTTACTTTCCTGTCACGCACTCTTTCTTTTCACTAATTACTGTAAGTAACTTCTAGTCTCTCTCTCCCTCATTTACAGCAAGAGAGCCCATAGGGCTGAAGTAAAGTTTACAATTGATTAAAACCTATATTACCGCTACTCTAATACCCTAGGTCCAGTCACCAGTGGAATCTCGGCACTGAAATCAGTCATCACGTGGTCAGCTGCAACCTTATCCTTTTCTTTCTAAGCAAGTTGCTCAGAGGCATTTTTACTCGGATGGCCTTTCCAAGCAAGTTGATCGGATGCCTAGCACTTCCGTGCAAGTGTACCGAGCACTATGCTCAGCCATCCCAAGCAATGATGTGGAGCTAGCGAGCAAGACACCGAGCAAGCTTTCCGAGCATTGCACCGAGCAACTTCCTGAGCAAGCATTCCGAGCAATGTGCTGGGTCATTCTGAGTAATTGTGTCAAGCAACATGCTCGGTTATTCAAAGCAATATGCAAGATCATCCGGAGAAGTTGTACCAAGCACATGTTTGATCATTCCGAGCAAATGTGCTCCGATCCTCCTTGAATCTTTTTAACAATCTTGGCTCAACGCTTGGAATTTCCCGAGCTAATTCCGAGCCGGGGATCAATTCTAACGTAGCTTGTTATGCATAAAACAAAGATTATAATTTCTAGAGTTTAAAATTAATGGAGTAAAAACTAGAATTAATTTTCTAATTAATCTATTGAGTATTACAATTATTATTGGGCTCATAGGCCCAAGAGCTTATTTTAAGGCTCGATGATGCTAAGTGGATGGTGTTGAATGGCCAATATTTTATGGAAGTCCAACTGAAGGTTTATTGGATAATTTTGAATAGTTTGAGTTTGAGGTTGGGAGATAAGTGTTCCTAAAAGTTAAATTGTGTTAAAGACTTGACCATTGATCTAAAAGTCCCCTCCGTGACTTAAATCCGTGTCGTGATTCCTACTACCAATTGTTAAAGACTCAACCGTTGATCTAAAAGTCCTAAGACTGAAGGATACTAAGTTGGTTAAACATTTAACCCTTAATATCATAACAAATTAATGAAAGGGATCATGAGGTTCAGAGAAAATGGCAAGTTGAGCTCAAGGTACATAGAGCTAAACTTTCACCTCAGTTATTGGCAATTGATCACGATGTATTCTACATTTCTATGCTCTGAAACTATGTCTCATACCCCAACTCATGTGTTAATACAAGCCTCTCTGGATATGGGACGATCTCACCTATGAAGAATTTCTAGTAGAAGTATAATTAGCATAGATAGAAGGCGTAGGCCATTCTACGCAACAAAACTATCCCGATCTGGGTCGTTTGGATACAGAGGTGAGATAAAACCATCTTCACATCATTTTATTTAATTTCAACTAATAATCTTACTACTATTCACAAACAATCTCAATTCATCTCATATCATCTCACTATCTCACTATCTAAACGGACCTGGAGAGTGCGTGGGAGATTTCCCCATAGCAAATTTGACGACTTTTTAACCAGTTTTGATCCTCTTGCCACCTGCAGAAAATTGGACAGCGGCGGACTTCTAATTGCCAACTCATTTTCTTAATTTTCCTTATTTGGATTTCACTCACCAAAAAAAAATGCTCATTTTCTACTGAATGTGCACATTGTTGCACCCTGACTTTGGTGGCTGCAATTACTTCTTGTTGGTGCGGTTAATGTTTTTGGGTATAAAGTCTCTAGCTTTCTTCTAATTTAAATTAAGGTTAAGCTTGGGATCAAGCATTGTTTGGTACACGGTAGATGACTGAGTAGTGTAATGTTCATGAATTATGAAAAATTAAACTGTAAATTGTATAAGAGCTAGCTTACTTGTTAGATACATGTTGTACGTACGTGCTACAACCCTAAGTCTCTTACCAAAGTTGATCAATGGCTGCTGATCTTATTTTGTGAAGATATATCATTTTAGTGTATATAATTTATATATGTGTGTGGGCACGCGCGCGTATTTGGCATTATAGTTAAATGAATTTTACACCTTAATTGAGCTTTTAATCAAGCTCATGCATGTCAGGCCATGCAAATATGCATGAGGCGTAACATTAATAGAGAAAGGTCTATTTTTAGGTACAACTTTTATGGGGTAGAGATCAGGATCAGTCACGAGTTCTGGGTGAAAGTTTGCTCTAACTTGGATAATAAATGTTGAAAAGTGACATCGATCGGTTTCCAACTATACAATTGAAATATTGGACTCCCGATCATACGCTCAGGGACGAAGTCAAGACTATAAATTTGGAGGGACGTACAGGATATAGTTTGAAGCAAATAGTTAAATTGAGATCTTTTAAAAATATCTTGAACGAAATGATTAAAAAAAAAATGTATTAAACATTAATAAGAAAGAAGTAAATAAATTTCAAATTTTTATTTTTTCATGAATACTAGTAATAATTTTACATCTAAGTTTTTCATATATTGAAATCAAAATGAGAGGTTGAACGACTATATATATAGGAAATATATAAAAGAGGTAATATATGTAAACTATATATAAATTCTAAATTTTGTATTTCACTGAATAAATTATAGCAGTAATATATATTTAAAATAAAATTAATTAGTGCAATTACATACCGCGCGCATAGCTAGTTATCCAGTGAACGTGGGAGTTTCTGTTAAATATGTTAATTTACCTAGATAATTATAAAGTTTAAAAGAGAAATAATCTAATATGAATATTTATTTTATTTTTTAAAAATAAAAAAAATTAATTACCAATAATTTAATTTTTCAAGAAAATAAAATATTTTTTGGGGGCCAATATGCATGGCCACCTAGGCCCCCCCTGGCCTCATCACTGAATACGGGGTAAGTAGTATGATTGTACGTACGCTTCCATACAAAATAAACGAAGTCTTTTTAATTACTATAGTATGTAATTAAAGTCCATTCTTGAAATCCCCCCCCCCCCCCTTTTTTTTGATGGATGGAAATCCCCTTTTTAGTAATAAGTTGTGATGATGTTAATCACATAGCATATGCTAATTTCTAATTACGAAGGCATGTTATTTTATCATTCACATTATTATGCTATATATATTGTCATGCTATGTTTTGATTTCAATTATGTTTTACTTTTATGTTTTAGTCATGTCATTACATGTGTTATATGATCAAAGCATTTCATATAAGATCGAAAATTCTCACATGATAAGATATGCCAAGAGAAGAATAAGAATGATCAAGGGCTCATTTGAATACTTAGAATATCTGAAATATCTATGAATAATAGTAAAATAGTTTTAGTTAAAATGTTGTATTGGGTATTGAAAAACTCGTTTGGATACTAAACTCATTTGTTTTCGGAGATGAGTTGAAATTAAAGTTAAAAAGTTGAATAAAGTATTATTTGAAAAAATTGAATTGTTTATTTTATTTTGTATTGAGATTTGAAAAAATTGTAATAAAGAAATGAGATAAGATGAGATGTTTTTTTAAAACAAACGAGGTTGAATATCTATGAATAGTACTAAAATTGTTTGAGTTAAGATATTTTATTGGATTTTAGGAAATAAAAGAGAAAAAGTTGAATAAAAATATTATAAGTTAACAATTTTTTTGAATATATCCTTTGAATATATATATATTTTTTAATTTGAAAAACTTGTATTGTTTTCTTTGTTCTATTTGAGAGTTTAGAAAAGTTGTAATGATCAGGTAATGATTAGATAAAAAAATAAAGATTTGAAATTAAAAAAATGTTTACTTTTTAGTAATGTTTGAAAAGAAAATATCCAAAAATGTTTGAAAATATCTGAAAATACTTGTGTTCTCAAATACAACCAAGTGTTAAGAAATGTCATATGACATAAATGGTACTAATGCAGTTTAAAGGTAGATGCATGTGCAGGCCACACAAAGCCCTTAGTTAAGGTTGTGGTCCACCATAGTCTGCTATGATAACTAATTAAGTGATTCCCTTTGTATCTACAGGCAATGAGATTAGTGCACAACCTTGCACACTAGGTTGACGTGGGTTGGCCAATAAGATAAGAATAAAATAAGTGAAAGGCTAGTTATAATTAAGTTATGCATGTATAGGGTAGTAGGTTAAATGTGAATTCTATTGCATATGTTTTATAGTTACTCTATGATGTATGGCATGTTGATCGAACATTCATGTGTTTCAAAGAAAACCATGTTTAAATTTCGTTTACATGTATGTTGCATTAGTTATTACATCTTCATTTCATTTTAGGCTACGTTTGGATGTTAAGTTGAGTTAGGTTAAGTTTTTTATGAATAGTAGTGAGTTGAGATGGTTCAATGAGTTTTGTGAGATCCACTTGAGATGAATTTAGATGTGTTTAGATGTTAAAATAAATTTAGATATATTTATAATTAAAAAATTGTAAAAAATGAATGGTCCCATCATTGAAATCAACTATAGGTGTAACAGAAGAGAAAGGTCTATTTTTAGGTACAACTTTTATCGGGCAGAGAGGATCAGTCACGAGTTCTGGGTGAAAGTTTGTTCTAACTTAGATAATAAATGTTGAAAAGTGATCCATCGGTTTCCAACTATACAATTGAAATATTGGACTCACGATACGCTCAGGGACTAAGTGATCAAGACTATGAATTTGGAGGGACAGGATATAGTTTGAAGTAAATAGTTAACTTGAGATCTTTTAAAAATATCTTGAAGACTTGAACGAAGTGATAAAAATAAAAAATAAAAAATGTATTAAACATTAATAAGAAAGAAGTAAATAAATTTCAATTTTTTATTTTTTCATGAACACTAGTAATTTTACATCTACATTTTTCATATATTGAAATCAAAATGAGAGGTTGAATACTATATATAAGAAATTTGATTTTTAGGGACAAAATTTGTTAGAAACAAAATTTATTTCATCCCTAATAGTCATGTTAGGGATGAAATTTACGTCTCCAAAAATTTCTGAGCTACTAAATTCATTTGAATGGAAAAATATCCATTCGAACAAGATATTTTGTGAAGAACAAAATCGTCTCAAAAAAAAAAACCGTTTGAACGGAACAACATATATTCAAACAACCGATTAATGTTTGTTCGAACAGTATATAATCTGTTCTAATAATAATATTGGAGGGAAATTAATTCATTTTTCCAGGAGAAAATTAATAACCGTTCGAACTTAAATTTATTTGTTTGAACAGACATTTTTTCCATTAATTTGTTTATCATCATTAAGTTGTGCACATATTTTTTCCATTAAAGTAATAAATATTTTTTCTATTAATTTGTTATCATTTTCAAAATATAAAAATGTGTATATGTTATATATTATGATTTACGGTGAGTTAAAATATTTATAAATTCATAAATTAATTTTATGTAATTAATTTCAAAACTTTATAGTAATTTCTTTTATGTTAAATTTATATAACTTTAAAGATAGTGTCATTTGTTATATTATCATTAACGGCAAGTAAAATGAAAAAAGTAAACAAGGTAGCAAACACGAAAAATAAAAACCATACATTAATTACATCTCAAATATATAATATTCAATACAACATAAAAAAGTAAAATATTAACTATAATAACTATTTGCTAAGTAGATTAACATCCACTTGTAACATTTTAATGCGTCCATCCAAATCCCTAAACTTCTCCATGATGGGCTCAACAAACTCCACAAACAGAGCTCGTATCTGATCCAAAGTAGCCCTAGTAGGCTGTCTCTCAACAGCGGCAATACTAGTAGAAGCCGGATCTATGGGTGGGGCACTAGGCTGTTATGGTGCAGTCTTCCGCAAGTGCCCCTTACTCTTGCTAAATGTGATCTTGTTAAGGAGCCCCATCTGTGGCGACCCCTGCTTAGTCGCATACACTGTAACCCCTAATCGAAGTACAAGGTTAGATATCCGTAGTGCAAATGGTAGACTACCTCCACTAGAATAGCGTGACTTCGATCGAATGCGGTAGAAGAAATACAATGTCAGATCAATGGGGTTCCCCCGTGCTATCCGTAACAAAAATTTGGCTCAATCGATCTCGAAATCAGTCTTGTGTTTTTTCGGATCAATGTTATATCCAACAATCAAATTAAGCATTCTGAAAAATGCTATATAATCATCCTGTCGGATCACCTTGCTCCCATCATATGGAAGAGC
The DNA here is from genome assembly GCA_003123785.1 of Pterocarya stenoptera. Lineage (NCBI taxonomy): Eukaryota > Viridiplantae > Streptophyta > Magnoliopsida > Fagales > Juglandaceae > Pterocarya > Pterocarya stenoptera. Next base: position 131,548 of record QEOT01003032.1, read on the forward strand.
AGAAGGGTCTCGCACTAGATGACACACCCGATCGTCTGTGAGACCATCATCAGGTAGATCCTCATCCTCACTACCACCCTCACTACCATCCAGCTCTAAATTCGGGGCTAGCATGGAGGATGTGGCCTGCATGTCGGAATCAAATGGTGCAGCCGCTGGTCTCGGTGTAGCCACTACAGGATATGCGTTGAGCACATGCTGGATGTCAATGAACTCAACAATAATGCGGAGAGAGAAATTAATACTCACTCTCCGGACCGATAAGGTGTAGAACAGAGCATCAGCGCTCTCCTCTCCCATGGCACGGTAAAACTCACTGACCATCTCTGGATATGTCGTCCCCCGCTGCTGACAGATCGGTGTCCATTCCCGCTCGATGAAGATGGACTGTATGCTCCGTCCCCCCCATGACAGATCGGAGAAGTAAGACAAAATGAAATAGTAGTGAAATAGTTTGAGTTAAGATATTTTATTGAATTTTGAGAAATAAGAGAGCAAAAGTTGAATAAAAATATTAGAAGTTAAAAAATTGTTTGAATATATCTTTTATATATATATATATATTTTTTTTAATTTGAAAAACTTGTATTGTTTTCTTTGTTTTGTTTGGGAGTTTGAAAAAATTGTAATGATTAGATAAAAAAAAATGAAGATTTGAAATTAAAAAATATTTATTTTTTAGTGATTTTTGGAAAGAAAATATCCAAAAATATTTGAGAATATTTGAGAATACTTGTGTTCTCAAATACAACCAAGTGTTAAGAAATGTCATATGACTTGCATGGTACCAATGCAATTTAAAGGTGGATGCATGTGCAAACCACAAAAAGCCCTAGTTAAGGTTGTGGTCCACCATAGTGTGCTATGATAACTTAGTGATTCCCTTTGTGTCCACAAGCAATGAGATTAGTGCACAACCTTGCACACTAGGTTAACGTGGGTTGGCCAATAAGATAAGAATAAAATAAGTGAAAGGCTAGTTATAATTAAGTTATGCATGAATAGGTTAGTAGGTTAATTGTGAATTCTATTGCATATGTTTTATAGTTACTTTATGATGTATTGCATGTTGATCGAACAATCATGCGTTTCAAAGAAAACCATGTTTAAAGTACGTTTACATGTATGTTGCATTAGTTATTGCATCTTCATTTCATTTTAGACTGTATTTGGATGTTAAATTGAGTTGAGTTGAATTTTTTATAAATAGTAGTGAGTTGAGATGGTTCAATGAGTTTTGTGGGATCCACTTGAGATGAGTTTGCGTGTATTTGGATGTTAAAATGAGTTTAGACATATTTATAGGAAGTTGTAAAAATGAATGGGTCCCACCATTGAAATCAACTATTCATCTGACATTCATTCTCACTGCCGGGGTGAAAAACAAAAACTTTTTGTGCAAACTGCACTGCACCGAATGCAAAAATAATAAACTATAGCCTAAAGTAATAAACAAGTATGACAGTATGAATCCAGCCATGTGGGCCCCATGAGAGAGATGGAAAACTATGTCAGATGCAATTAATATTTGTCAGTTACCGAGCTCAATTTTGAACTGGATTCAAACGGTATAAACCGTGTGTTTGGATACTGAGAGCAGTTTAAATCACCAAGTGAGGAGAATGATCAAGATACTCGAGCAGGTGGGTTAAGCTTAGACAGAAGAACCTAGTATCATTGGGAATGATGCTACCTTTAGATTGGATATTCTAGATTCTATACCCCGGAGCAAATTGTATAAATGATTCTTAGTGTTATAACAAGAGCGGTGCTACTCTACTGCTCAGAGTAGCCCGCTATAACTTACCATTAGACTAAAATCACATTTTTATTTTTTTTCAATTTTTTTATCATTTTAAAACATTTTTAAAAAAATCAATACACGAATAATTACTTCCTTAACTATTAAGTAATGAAAAAAATTTAAAAAAAATAAAATACATAAAGTGTCAAAATGAGAGAGCAAGTTGAGTGGTCAAAATAGCATTATTTTTGTGACAAATATATTTTGTAGCAATAAAACATGAATGCAGATTGCTTATATACAATTGGAGGTTCAAAAAGGATCCAAGGCCCAAACTGCCACCTAGCTACAAACTGCTCCAATCAAGATCATGACTAACATAAATAATACCACGACTTTGAAGCTTGGTGTATGGAGACTACTTTGTTTTGGGTAATCACAATGTATAGATTTGTCACCCCAATTTTCATGGAATCCATATAAGGACAGTATTGGAGCTAGGCCTCTATGGTATCTTATATACATGATATATCCCTTATTTTGAGAACTGAAATAGAAGTGATCTTTTATTACACGAAGTATATTATAAGCACACTTATGGCTAGCAAGTGAATTTCCACTTGGTTGAACGACACTGTCATTTAGCATGACAGTTTTTTAAATTGATGATCGTTGGTTGACAATCGTCTTCTTCCCCTTGCCCAAAGAAGTACTCCATCTCTATGAAAATGGGATCTTCACTTCCCTCCGATGAGTTGGCTGAAAAACCCTATTTCTGACGTGTCCCTGATACTCTCAAACCCCAACAGTGGTGAGAGACTCTTATATAATGACATGCTAGAACTGTTTTTGAAAAAGTTTCAATTTAGACTATTTCGGGCAACACTGATTTTCCTCTTTGAGTGAAAAGATTCCAATAGTTTTCTTCATAATAATAACTACTTACCAGATTTTGAAGATTCCCTATATATTCAAGGCCTCCCACTGTAATTTGAAAAAAATTTCCTTGAATCTGAGAGTCTCTGAAGATGATTATAATATGCAAGCACTTGCCTAATGATGGTCTTCTCTATGAGAGAAAACAACCGCTCTATCATGACAATGCTCTGATACCACAGTTAGGATTTATAAAACAAAAAGAGACAATTTTGGCAAAAGGGTGACACTCTCATGAAAGTATTTGTCTCACAAGTTGATGATGGACCGGGGAGTTTTCAAGTACACAAATTGTGCACAAATGGTCTCTATTTATAAACCACAAGGCACTAGCTAGTTTGTAAGAAGCACAATCATTAACAAGTGACATTTCTTCAACCAACACTCCCATGGAAACCATCATCATTGAGAGGTGTATACCGTTTGGTGTGATCATCACACTCCTTAGATTTACAAAAAGCCTTTTTTTACTTTTTGATAGGCCACTTTTTCATTTCAATTCAGCTATTTCCATGCATCGATCCCACAAGTTCTTGCAACTAGCAATGCTAAAATACGAAGCTTTTCAATTTTAATTCCAAGGTATAAATATCACCTTCAATTCATGGCAACTTTCTGCCAAAACAATCTAAAAATTACTTTACAAGTACTGATCCATCAACGTCCCGTCTTATTGCATGCATGCCCACTTCCACAAGAAAAGTGGAATTAATTGAGCTCCTAGCTAGAATTTAGAACAATTGGGTTGTCTCGCTGTGTCTTTATAATTAGACTAATTAATTACTAAAGAGTCTCGCATATAAGAGTTCATTCCAAGTATCAGGCAGCCCGGGGAGACACCAATGGCTGCAGTCGTCGGTGCCACGATGTTCACCACTATAAGCTGAAGGATGCGCATCTTTTCGATATTGTGAGAGCATTGTGACATCTAAAAAGGAGACTGGCTTCTTGATTCTGCCCAACACTTTGTTTATAACCACCCAAGCCATGGGTGTGCCTGCCGGATACCTTAGACCAAAGAATGGATGCGTCTCACCGGAGCACGATTTTGAAGGTTCATTCCAATCCTTGCCCCTAGTAAACAATATTAATCATGCAACAACCACCACAGTTAATGAGAACATACACGTACAAAGTAATTAATTATTGAGAAAAGATATTTGCAACAGTGAATTGTGCAACTGTCACGTAATCGTTTTGAAAAAAGTAAATAAAACATGAGACCCAAATGAAAAAAAAAAAAAAAATTAACTTTATAATAATGGACCTCACTCTTTTTCAAAGCGATTGCGTGACGTTTAAGTATTTCACAATTATATGTAGAATTACTCTTAATTATTATAAGGTTAGAAGGTACTCATGATGATATGCATGTGAGTTGGTTTTTGCATACTCGTAATGGGTAGGAGAAACCCCGAGGAAGAAGACCTTGGTTTTGGAAGCATCAACGTTAAGGTTGACCCATCGAGCCCAAGTTGTGAGGCCTTTATAATACGCAATCATGCGGTTCATGTCTTTGTACAATTTATTCCCATCTTGCATATAATCCCACCTACAATTAAAAGTAAACATATCAAATTACGTATTAATTGGCCCTTCAATTTGAATATTGCTAAAGATAAGGAATAATAAATGATTATCTTACGGTTGGGTTCTCCCAGTGTGGGTCCACCAATGCCAGGTGTTAAAGATCAGCATGTCCATGCCCCTCCATGCGTTGCCACTCTTTATGGAATCAAGTTTCAAAACTCGCCCGACGCCCTTCTCTTTAACAAGATCAACCAGGTATGGCGTGCGGTACAGCATTATTTTAACTCCATAATCCTGTCCCCGGAGAGTTATATTGCATCATTCAAAATGATTGCATAAAGCATCATAATGTCTCCAATTTAAAAAAGTCAAATAAGTCACTATTCACCATTATACACCTCACATTTTATGAAAACACTCATACAAGATACACCTTATAAAAAGTTATAAGTGTGAGATGTGTAATGTGAAATTGATTTGTAGCAAAACATTTATATATATATATATATTGAAGGGAAGATCACGAATTATTGCTACCTAGGATTGGCTTTTGCTGGTGTGCATTTTATCAGTTAGTTCCAACTGTTATTAGAGATTATGGTGCATGGTCCGATTTGCCACGTTGCAGCTTTTACTTGTAGGAGAAAGAGATGCCGTATAAGCATAGAACTCGATCAGCTTATCAATGTAGCCACGGGGCACGAGTGGTCCTTTCTTGTTACCCCACAGCTGAGACATTTTTTAATTAATAAAGAAAATAAGATTGCATAATTGGCTAATGACTAATATTTATTTATTTATTTATTTATAGGGCCGTGTAGGTTACATCAGGCTATCAGCTAGCTGTCCTATATACGAACAAAGCTCATTAAGAACTAAAATGGAAAGAACCAACCCCACCAATTAATGATCGATACAATCATGTCAGTTTTTAATAAAATTTCCTTTATGTTTTTAGATTTAAACAATTTTTTAGATAAATTTTATTTGAAAGTCGAAGATACAAATTTTAAAATATTAGTATGTCATAATTTCATTTATATTAATTTAAAATTAAAATCTTTTAAATTAAATATGCCATATAAAAGGATGTGATCATTCACACAAACTTGTAAGTTGAAGGACTCCATTCTATTTTTGCTTGTAAATATGATATTATCTGATATATTATTGTCATTTTTTTAATATAAATATTTTTGTGTATTAATTATATATAGAAGTCAGCTAGGTTGTCTAGTTTGGATATTGAAAATATTCTCATAATACATCGTTATTATTTATTATTTTTTTATTATTTTTTACTTATTTTTTATTATTTTTTAATATTTTATTATTAAACGTAACATATTCATAGTGGACTTTAATTTGGTCCCCCTATGTATATTCTTGATCAGGCAAACTCTAGCTAGCTAGGTAGGTGATGATTGATCATGAGACCTGTTTTACTGAATTAAAAGTTAATTTCCGCCAAGTGATTTAAAAATTTTCAAGCAGCAGCAGAGCAGTGAAAGTATTAAAATGAAAATCATTAACTACCATGCACATACAAACAACCTGACATGCATGCAGAGTCCCCGGCCCACATGATAGTGGAGGGAAACTGGAAAGCCCTACCAGCAATCACGCTCGATCGACTTTTAATGCATTCACTCCACACACGCACACACACATATCTACAGAGTTTGAACTGAAGCAGCTTCCTAGCCCACGCTAGCTGCCGCCCTTTCAACGTCGTAGCAAGGGAAACTCGTGAACAAGCGCCAGATATAAAAAAATCCTCAATTTTTTCTTCCAAGTTAGAGAAATAAATATAAAGTACATTTAATTATTTTAAAGGCGGTTTTGACCCTAAAAATAAAGAGAAATGCTATGTATCAACTACTACTGCTCAATCATATACCTTATATCTATAGTTTTTTTATAAAATGTTGGATGTTTTTATAGGATGTAAAAATATTTTTTATAGGTTGTAAGGTATGGGACGGTGAATAGAGAGGATAAGAAAAAAATTTCAAAAACAAAAGATAAGTGCTGTGGTACATTAAGGTCTCCGATCGGAACAGAACAGAAGAAAACAAAACAAAACAGTTCATTACTTCTTCATTATAAGTAGAAAATTCGGTGGAATTATAAAATATATATTTATATATGAACATAAATTCAAAAGGAAGAACTTTACCTTTTGTCAAAAGAGAAAGGGGAAGACGTGCATGTAGATGATGAGACACCATGAATGCATATATGACTGCTGCTAATTATTCAACATGGAAAAATCGAACCACAAACTAAAAGCGAAAAACCAGAAAGTACTTCACCTCGAATGTCACTGAAGCCAGCGCCTCTCTCTTTATGAAGGTTGTCTTAGACCTGGGCACCCATGCGTAAATCATGCACGTTAAAGACTGAAACTGATTCAAACTCAGGGAGTCTCCCACGAACATAATCTTCTTCCCCCTCCACTTCTCCAAGAAACTTAACCCATTAAACCTGAGCCAATTCAACACTCAATCACCTCAGCACATGACTTATCCACATGCATATATAAATACAAGAAGCATGAACGTCAAAAATATAGCAGAAAATTATGGTACCTGGGTAAGGCGCAGGAGAAAGGCTGCCATCTGTATTTGAGGTAGGAGTTGTCAGGGCGGCCGTACTTCTGGCAGTTGAATTGTGGATCTATGAAGGGACAGGAAGAGGAGGAGTAGAGAGGGTATGAAGAATCGTATACCCATTTTCCACGAAACAAGTTGCAGTTATAACCTGCAAGTTTTCTGGCAGGAGTACTTGAATTGGTTGCATTATTGCTGAGGGAAATAAGATCCCCAGCTTCTGATTGGTAAGAAAACAGAGACAGGAAGAGAAACAAGGCTTGAAACAATGGCAGGATTAATCCCATTTTCCTTGGGTTGCGATCCAGAAGAAGTCAAGAAAAGGACGAGGGGTGAAGAAAAAGTTGTCTGAACCAAGCCCCTTTATAATGCGTAATGAAGGGAAGGGTGGTGGGGAGGCTTTTCTATTTTTTTTCAAATAATTTCTAATGGGAATTGTGAGATATTTAGATGGATTTTTTAAACCGGGGCGTGTGGGCCGGGTTGTGAAATAGTACTACTTGATTTGAAAATTTTGTAATTATGATTATAATTTTGATTCTCAAATAAGAGGCAATGATGGGAGACAACACCCCCAAGGAAAAATGGAATTCAATATGCTTTTTATAGCTATTTTCTGGTGTGCGATTCAACTTTCAAGAGCCCTTTTCAAAGAAAACGGAGATCATAAGTGGGAAAATATCATATTTTCTCTGCCTACAACTTGCATGCATGTTATATGATTTGAAATTTGTAGGAATCATAGGTATAATATTGTCGGGTTGTGTCAGTTCTCTCATGCTAAGATTCTAGTAACTTTTATTTCAAACACCTTACTATTATTTGGTTTCTCTTTTCATTTTTCCAAAAAAGTAAACAAAATCAACATTTTCATTCGAGTGAACATTAGGGTGTTTTTTTCATCAATCACTATTTACTACCACACACCCCACACCTTATTAAAAACACTCTTATACCCTATATAAAAGTTATAGGTATGGGGTGTAAGAATAAATAGTGATTGATATTGCATAGTAAATCTCTAATGTATTTATATATATACCCTTTGGATAATGCTTGGTTGGCCGAAAATCGTGCACTGATCGGTACAATTGGGGGCAACATCCTAGGTCCCCCTAGCAACGCCCATACCCTTTATATATGTTCTCTTCATATATATATATATATAAATCTATTCATCATCTTAACTTCCATAATTCTCACATCATCCCATGATGTGGCATTAGATGATAGGTTCATAAATAAAATATAATAAATAGTATTCAATCATCTAATACCACATCATAGAATGATAGAAGTTGAGATGATAAATAGCATTACTATATATATATATATAAGCGAATCAAATTGAGTTTTCAAGCTCTTTATTTAGAGAGGGTAACTCGGCAGTACATAGTCTTGTAAGACATGTTTGAAATGTTGAGAATATTGAGATGTGGGAAGATTGTATTCCAGACTTTCTTTCTTAAAATCTTTGGCTTGATAAATGTCTGTAATCTTTTTTATCTTCAATGAAGTTGGTTTTGTAAGAATGAGTAAAATTGGCCCTACTCCTATGCATGGCTCGTATTTCATTTATATAGAATTTACAAGATACCAAAAGAGAGGTTTACAGTTGTGCAAGAAATAAAGATGGAAACTATACAGCTGTGAAAGAATCCTACGTCAATGCTATTTACAGTAATGGGAGACTAACGTATGCTTAAAATAAGAAAGAAATCAGCAGCTGTTACAGGAGAGATCTGAGGAGAAAATCATGGAGTTATGGAGTTATATAGCTTATATGCCTCTTCAGGTTTTTCTATCCAAAAAAAAAAAAGAGTTTTCAAGAAATAGAAATTAATATGAAATCAGCGTACATAAGTTGTTTTTATCCTACAACATTAATTACCGCCTAGTGATCTTTTGTTAGGGCCAAACCTAGGGCCTGATTGTTGTGCTGATCTTAATATAAATATATGAAAAATTCTATTTATAATTTCCTACATCACACACTAATATATGATTTATTATTTTTATTATTATAATTTATATATATAAATCTTTCTCTTCTTTTTAAATTTGATATTACTTATTGGGTGAAATAATTATTTTTATAATTTCTCTCTGTCAAGAGATTTTATAATCTACGTGCCATTTGCCATGATACATCCGACTGATAATTTCAATAACGAGGGGGACAGGGAGAAAGTTATGGTCTGATTTGGATAGTGAAAAAATTTCATTTTATTATTAAAAAAAATTTAAATTTTTATACAAAATATAATAAATAATGATATACACAATACTTTTCATAACACATGATATAAAATAATTATATTTTTGTAAAATAATTTCATTTTTACATAATATTTTACAATAATACCCCTTATTATAAAAAATGATTATAAAATATATTGTAAAAAGTATTATATATTTATCATTTTTTAAATATAATAAATCATTTAATTTTTTTAAATTTTAAAATAATCAAAATATAAAAAAATATATATTTAATTTAATTTTTATCTCAATCGTCTTCCTCAGAACTTATTATCAATCGTAATCAACGGCTTATTTCGTCCGTTCATCATTAGTTAACGGGATATATACGAAATCTGGCATTTCTCAAAGTCAGTATACTCATTTGCAAAGTCGTAATCTGGCTGCATTTATTCAGTGAATGTCCTTTCAATTTTACCTTGTTAACACGTATTATAAATTTGTTATGATGGGTAATTTGAATGACAAGACATGCACAAAATGACAAGGGATGCAATTAATTTTGCTCTTTTCAAGGACAGACAGAGGCCAGTTTTTATATTATTCAAAGATGGCTGCTTTATTAATAATATAATATAAAATAAAACCAGATAATAAAGAAACCAATCGAAAGAATGTGCCTTTTTCATCACCCTCCTACCTATCTAGAACCAATCCAATCAGGGATAATTTAATGTAATGTAAGCAAATGATAAACATATATTATTATATTTAAAGGAGGATATTTTTTATAAAATATCTTATAAAATTATCATCATTTTATAAAAAAAAATTCTTGAAAGAAATGACTGTTGACAGCAATTATTTTTATGTACAATATAAAGTTTTATCTAGACCATCTCTATCTTAAAGTTTAAATTATGAGAGAAAAAATAAAAAGATGAGAAAAAGTTACATAATGAATATAAAGTATGCACTACTATAGTGGCTTCTCTCTAATATTACTATTTTATAAATATATGTTTTATTTTATAAATATATTGTAAAATATGTTGCGTAGATATCATTACTCTCAATATTAGAAGTAGAACTATTCATCCAAATTGAATTTTTTCTCTGCCCAATCTGGAATCCAGGAAACCAGTACAGTTCAATTCCCACCAAACTACATTAGGGTATAGTTAAAAAACATGTCTAACAAATAAAAGAAAAATTAAACCCATCTCCACACCTCCTTTCATCACACGTGCTAGCCGCACGGACTTAAGCTTTGAGTGCCACCCAAATTTTGGCATTTTGGATCCTCTTCATGATCTATCTAATTCATATTTTTTTTAAAATTTGAAGTTCAAACGTACGTCGCTCCCATGTCTTGAAAAAAAGAAAAAGAATTTCTCTCGTTAATTTCCCACATTAATATGCATCAATGGGCCTCTTTTTGCTATGGGATCTTAGTGCAACATGACTTCAAACAGAGTATTAATCCATTACATTTTGAATTATTGCATCAATCGCTTATATAATTACCCTTTTCATAATATCTATAAGCTAAGAAAACCTGAAATTAAAGCCATTTATTTTGATCCATTTTTTAACCCTTTCTTACTTTTATTCCGTCAGTGGCATTTGAAATGGAGCTTTCTTTAAGGTAGAGTCCAATCAACTCATCTGACATCATAACATGCTTTGCTTTTTGTTTAAAAAACTACAAAAGAAATTAGAGAGATCAGGTGCATACTGCCTAAATTTGTCAAGTTTCTATGCGCAGCTCTGCTGCAGGATACCGTTTGCTTAATCGATTAATGTGGTCAATACCACGTCAGTCGATATTATTATTAAAATAAAATAAAATAAAACATCAATTTTAGTAAAAATGAGTCTGAGAAGCACTTCAAACACATTCCATGTTGTTTTGAAAATTGTGTTTCTTCTTCTTCTTCTTCACTCGTTTTTTTTATTTTTCCTGTTCTTGTTTGAATATTCTTGTTTGAATATTATTTACTTTTCGTACGGTCTAGTTTTCAATTTAACTGCCAATGACTTTGTCCCCGTACCAATGTTGAACAAACCAAATCGAGTTGCAAACTTACGCCCAATGGATACTTGTTTAGAAAATTTTGAAAAGAAGAAAAAAAAAACTCATATATTCAAACTTACACACACAATCAAAAAAAAAAAAGAAGGTAGCTTGAGATCCGAAGCTTTGGATGAGGAATCTAGAAATGAACTAGCGGAAGAAGGTGAGAATATTGAAGCAGAAGAGGATGATGACCAAGAGTTATCTTTCGTTTGCACGAATCCCGAGGGGCGGATGATGTATTCATCGACGGCCAGATCCGTCCGGTATACCCACTCATCAACCAAGATCTCCTATTCACCTACCCTTACAAAGGGGATTCGAAGCCCAAGGGCGCCTCGTCCTCGCCTCTCCGACTGCCGTTGAGGAAGTTCTTTGTTGAAGAGCGCGATCTTCCATCATGAGAAGAACCAAACCTGTGTTCGTATTCGTTGATAGACTAGAAGATAAGAAGAGGATCCAGCCTTTATGCTCTGTTCGTGGGTAGACAAAGAAGAACTTGTCGTTTGGGTTAAACACAAATCGTGCCGTTTCAATTTTTCCACGTGGTGGGACGGGTACCCAGGAGGTTCCCACGCCAAGTGCAAGTATACTTGTTCTCCTATGCGCTAGGTAGGTGAGTATAGAACCTGCCATTTCAAACTGGTCATTTGATTGTTTTTCAAGAAAATAAGGGGGAGAGAAAGAGATAAGAGAAAACGATTTATTTGTAACCAGTTATTTCTAACGAAAAATAATTATTTTTTGTCAAAATGATTCTGTTTTTATCACAAATAGTTAGAAATTGTAAAACGGTCATAAATTAGTCATTTTTCGTATCCTTGTAACAACAATCCAACCCCATCTTCAAACAAAGTCATGACCAAGAAGATCCCATGCAAGCTAGGCGGCTTCCAACCCCAACTGTACATAAACGTTTCTCATTGTATATTCTGATCACTTGCATGTTTGGTCTTATCTCTGGATAACCAACCCCAGATTTCATTTATATCGAACTATATATATATATATATATTATAAGCTATTCTAAACTAATTAAATGCCTAGAAAATTAAACATTTTATTATGTATCATAAAGATGTCATAATTATTTCAGAAACTTGTACAAATTATGTTTGACTTTTCTTTAAGTTAGTCATGATAAGATGGCATAATTATTTGGGAAACTTGTACAAATTAAGTTTGACTTTTTTTTAAGTTAATCAACCAAGTACATATTTTATCAGAAAAAATAAATAAAATAAAAATAAAATCCTACTTTCCCTGGCTAGGAGATCAGGGCCCAGTGTACCTATTGTGCCAGAAAGGCATACCCAATATTTCTTGGTTGCAAATGAACATTCAAAAAATAAATAAATAAGACAAAATACATGTTAACAATTAATTAATGAATTTGTTGAAGGAGTTAGCTAACAGTACCTTTTCTCAAAACGACAAATGCATATTATATCGCATTTGTTACGTTCCTGCAAGTTGATATATGCATAGACCGGAGGTGGTTTATATGATATTTACAGTCGTGTAATACGAAAGTATTGTGTAATTTTTTTAAAAAAAATGTGAGTAAATATGAGACTAGCTCATATGATAAAAAATTAATTTTTTTATAGTGAACTCCACACTATTTTTCAAAAAGATTGTGTAATGTTTATGCACTCCATGACTGTACATAACATTAATAAACAAATATGCTTTGCATTAACCCTTCACAAATTCTGTAGAAAGAAAATGGTGGTAAATGGAGGACCAAAGAGAACAAAATTTTGAGGCGAAAAAAAAAACCTCCTAACTATAATGTGCTAACTAGGGGAATGGGTGAGGAGAAGAGAAAGAGAAAGGAAATCGAAGAAGATAGAAGATTATAAATTGAGTTATTCTATTATTAAGTCAGTATATATAACACATCATCCGTATAACTTAAATGTTAAAATTCGATTTGTAAGATTCAAATTTTAAAACTTTATCTTTCAAGTTAAATTATGTGATCAATATAAGCACTTCATAATTATCTCATTCTACACACCAACAATTTTTTTTTTTTTTTACGACTCAGACAATTATTTGAGATTCTCGATTATTTGATATCTCGATGAAAAAATGTATAGTACTAGTGGTTTAAAAGGATTGCTTGGGAGTTAGAATCAATCAATGATACTTTTTTTTCTTTTTTTAGAGAGGATGAATGAGGGTTGGTAGGGATGGAGACTATGGACAAAAACTTAAAAGAGGAGGAGAAAGTAGGAGAGAAAAGAAGTTTCTTAGTGAAGGAGTATATAATACCTTAGTCATAAAGCAAGATGACACGTGAGAAAGATAATATAAAATATATAAATGTTTTTCAACATGCAACATGATTAATTGGACTGTATATATATATATATGTATTCTTTCATCTTCAGTCTAACACAATGATAGCCAGCCATGTGCCCTTTCCCATAATTTATTTCCATAGAAACGAATAGAGACTTCGAAGAAGCTCCCTACTCTTGGAGTTTTATGTCATGTTATTCTTGCTTGCACATTTCAAACCTCAACCACCTTCTACAGTTTGATTAATAATTAACATATTGCTTGTAGCACTAAAAAACTCCCATTTTTTAAAAGTAGAAAGTAGTGTACGTAGGCCCAGAAGCCATTGATTAATATAGTTAGTTTATTTTTACTTCCAACTCTAAGATCATCAAATACAGCCTTGATCCACATTTTCGCTTGAGTACTGAAGTCCAAAATTTGGCACAACTTACTTACGCTGCGTTTGGATGTTGAACTGAGCTTAACTGAGTTGAGTTCTTTATGAATATTAATGAATTTATTAGTGAAGAGAATTATGTGGAATCCATCTAAACTGAGTTTAAAGTGTGCTTGGATGTTAAAATGAGTTTAGTACTTTTTATGAAAAATTGAAAAAGGTTGTGGGTCCGTCTAAAGATGTTTTAAGTTGAAGAAGGTTGTGGGCTTCACGTGTAAAAAGGTTTTGAGTTAGGATGAGTTTAGTAATTTAAGAGTTGAGTGTTTGGATGTTAGAATCAGTTTAAAATTAGACAAAACTCAGTTAAGTTCACCAAACGAAGCTTACTTTATGGAGGAAAAAAACCAATGAATCTTTTTTCTTTTTCTTTTTTGTAGTCAAGAATTTTATTAAAATAAAATTAAGAATACAAGATGAGGAGGTGGGAGACCTCAACAAAAACTCAATTACAATAGATGTAGCATAAACCAAAAGATCCGTTAAGTTGGATTCAGGCTCTTGTTCCTTATCCCTGCTAAGGAGAGAACCGCTAAACGAAACATTTTGCAATCCAATTGATAGTCGGATGAAGTTTGAAGTCGCTACCGAGTAATGATCACTACAATCTACTGTCCCCGTATTGGTGATACATTTCCACATTCTCTTCCTCTAGAATCTTAATTAGGGAAAGAACTAGTATATATGGATAACTAAAGTCTTACGACCCGGATCAACGCCCTCACACAGTAGAGACACCCGGCAGTGGTGGCGCATAGGCCTCACGCGTTGTTTTGAATGAGATGGCATGGCCTAGATCTCATAGATCTTAACATGGGAAACTCAACCGTGCCGCACATGGTAGAGGCTGAAATATATGGCGCATGTGAGGGCCACACTAATCTTTTGGCGGCACTTCTTCCTGGCCTTAAAAGATTGGCGGACGGTGAGCATGATGGTGGAGCAATATAACAATTTGGCAGCCAAAATGCGGCAATTGGACCTATTCCAACTTAGTGAAGGTGAAAATACAGCAAAATATTTCAAAAAAAAACATATAATAATGGTATAGAGAGGAGGAAGGCTCCCTCGAACTTTGAGTCGCTAAGAGTGTAATATTCCATAGATGATGTTAGGATTTTAATGGCAAATAATATCATCTTGCAGGGGAGAGGATGGAAAGTTGGTTCTCAAAGATAAATCCCGAATTTATTGGAGGACTTGGCAATAGTTTATATGCTGCCCTCGATCGTCTTCCTAACCAAGATCTGTAAGGGGTGTTCACTTGGGGATGAACTCACAAGGACACAACTCAAAGGCTTCCCTCGAGAAGAAACTACACAAATTGCATCCGTTGCTGAGCACAAGTATAGACTTAAAACTTTTGCCCATTGTATTAGTAGGTATATAAAGATCTGCTGCAGTTAACCCTCATCATGGAGGGCTTGACAATTTATAGACTATTTATAAATTATCAAAGGTAGCATGGTTTTTCTTCCTTTTGTTTAATCAGTTTACCCACCTGAGTAAATTTCTGTAATAGGTGGAACTTTAGCAACTACTGTCAATCTTCCGCAGAATCATACCTTCATAATCTTTGCTGCAATGGGAGGCTGCATAAGCTTTTTGAAGTTGTTGACTAATATTTACACAAAGTTGCATACTGGAATCTAAAGGAGCTCCCACTCAGTTTCACAGAATTCTTGGGTTTTAGTTTCCTCTGTGTCTACCACAGAATGAGTTGCTATCGAAATATCTGAGGATGCCTGATTGGATTCTCCATTCCCATACCAAACTGCGAGCTGCTCATACTCCTTCCTTGCTGACCTCATTCTTGAAGAAAATACTTCCCGTATCTTTTTCTGAAATAGAAGCAGCTATTAGAACAAACAAATGCACCCTATACGCACGTGCGAGCGCACAGAGAGAGAGAGAGAGAGAGAGAGAGAGCACCTTGTATGGCCTGCGTTTGCCTTCCTTGTGCGGTACAAAATGAAGCTCATCTCCATCCACAAGAACACAGGTTTCCTCAAGCTTTGATTGAACATATTGTTGGCTGGTTTCCACTCTTGGTTCCGAAAGTGTACTCTCAATTCCATCCAAGTCCCAGTCATCTGATCTTTCTGCAAGATTTACACGTAAAAATGAGCAATATGCAATAGGTAATATGAATACATTCATCACTTTCATATAAAACAAAATCAGAAAGACCAATATGTACAAACTCTTTCTCCTGTTTTCAAAAATTAGGAGGAAGAGGTTTATGTGAAGGATTTAAATGAGATATAATGATATACCTGGATGAGATACAACCTCCATATCAGAAAATTCATTGTGCCGTACTTCAGAGTTCAGTGACAAACCCACAAGGGAACTTGTCCCATTATATGTACAAATGTCTACAGCTGCGAAACCAGAAGTGAAAAGACGGCAACTGGCAAAGGTGAAGGAAAACCATAGCAAAAAAGTGACCCAGAAAATACTAACCATTTGGCTCTGATGAAAAGCCATCAGAGTCTCGAAGTCTCATTTCTTTTCCTTCGTTTCTAACGAAGCTAGCCAAAACACTCAAGTCAGGTGATGCACTAGCAATTGCAGTTGAGGGATCACTCATATGATCACTTGCATTTTCAAGTGCATTGCTACTTTCTGATATGGAGTCAAAGCCTCTAACTTCAGCCAAAGCTGGAGCTGAAATCTTAACTGTGTTGTCACATGATGCTCCATGATTTTCATTCAGAAGTTCAAGGAATGGTGATGCTCTGCCCAGATCATTTACGTTTGCCTCCGACATCTCAGTTGCAGAAATGTTGTCATGCCCTAGACCATTTTTCACACCCATGTTTGAGTAATTGGAGATACTTCCATTAGCATATTGTCCTGAACACAACTTGGGGCAAGTTCCTTTCACAGAATCCACAGAATATGAAGATAATTTGTTTTTTCGAAGAGATGGTACACGGCCAAAATCCTGATCCATATCAGCAATTACTTTTGAATTCTCAGTTTGATGATCCACATCAACTCTCACAGGAACTTTTTTAACAGGATTTTTATGGCTCCCAACATCGGAATATCGGTCTACAGATAAGTCAGAGGCAAGAGCTTTCACAGGATCAACTGAAGATGGGGGAAGCAAATCTTGCACAACATCGGAATAGAACTTTTTAACACTTTCCCCGACATTCTGGACCTGATTCTCAACATATTTGACTGTGTCCTGTACCAAAAAAAAAAAAAGATAATAAGACCATAATTTTTCCCAAAAGGTAATAAAAATTAAAATTAGAAGCAATTAATCACACCCAGAAATAATTACAATCTAAGTTAATGTTTAGCTAGTAATGAAGCTAACAAGCCCAAGAGTTCAGAAAGTAACAATATATATACCAAGATTAGGGGCTCTCATACAGATGACCACAGATAACATCTAGAGAGAGAAAAAGATAATTAATATGAAAAGAGTCTCACAAGAAGACCAAGGCAATTACGGTCAAAGTAGAAATGACAGGTCTGCTAGTAGTAGCAGTACTAGTAGACAGAGCAGTTGTGCAAGGAGTAGAAAACTATTGCTACTAAAAATTTTTGAGGACAACTAAAGGCCAAATTAACCAAAAAGCCATACCTGGTACATCACTTCTTCCACCTCTAAGCACATAGCTTCAAACTTTTGGTATATGTGCCCAACCCAGGTTATACCTTTTGCGTCCATGGTGATCATGCATAAGCCTTCTTAGAAGAGGTTTTGGAATTCTTCGACAGTATGGTAATGAACAGTTCCTTCACTTCTTACTGCAGGACATACCGTAGGAAATTAGATCAAACATAGTTCAACCTAAAAAGAAAGCAATACCTCAGGTCCATTAACTGAACAAAAATATTGTTTACTGATGAATGATATCCAAGCTAAATAAAAGATTTAACAAAAAATAGAGCAAACAAGGAAAGGGAGAAAGGAAAGAATAAAAATGAGACTTCACCAAAGCCTGAATGTATGTAGGCTGTTTCAATCATTTTCATACAAGCACCCTGGAATACACCACCAAAAGAATAAATAAATGAAGAATTAAAAATGGGAATAGTAGGTCCACTCAATTTCCTGTTGGGAAGAAAAAGTTCGCAACTTTTTTTTTTTTTTTTTGATAAGTGAGAAAAAGTATGCAACTTTTGATTAATATAAATGACTAAATACACTTCTCACCCTGAACTACCAAGCGTTTTGCACTTTGCACCCCAAATTATTAAAACCAACATGTTGCACACTCAAACAACCAAGAACTGGGCAATAGCACCAATCCATCAAAGTCTGACCGTTAAGATGTCTGCGTGTCACAATTTTTTATGATAAGTAATAAAGCTTCATTAAAAACACAAAAGGAGCTTCATTAAAAACACAAAAGGCGCATCCAAGAGAGTCATCTATCTAGAAAGAGAAAAAGAAAAAAGAAAATCATGAAGGGTTTAGCCCATTAAAGTCTATAGATGCTAGCCAAACAAAGAGTACTAAAAAGTAAAATTTTGAGCTCCTCCAACGTCCATACACAATTTTCAAAATTTTTATCATTCTGTTCCCTCCATACACACCCTACTAGGCAAATAAGAACCATCTTCCAAACCGCTACAATTTGTGGGCTTCTTCCTAAACCCTTTCTAAGAGTGAAAAAGGTCCACTACTCTTTTGGGCATGAACTAAGCCAAAACAACTGGTCCGAAAAATTCATTCCATAAAGCACTAGCCATCTTGCAATAGAGTGAAAGGTGGTCAACAGACACCCCACTCCTCTTGCACATGCACGCCAATCAATCACCACAAAGTGTATTTTCCTTAGCTTATCTATGACAAGAATATTTCCTGCAGATGCAAAAATAGAAGCTTTAAAGGGGCCTTTCACCTCCAAATGCTATTCCAAGGGAAATGATTATTATCACGAGGGATGAGAGCCTTATAGAAAGAGTGAACCATGAATATCCCTTCTAGGAAAGCGCAAATAAACTTATCTCGCAAATTCGTCTCAAACTAATGGAATATAACTGATTAAAGAATGCAATGAAGGCATCTATTTCAGAGTCTTGGGCCACTCTGATAAAGTTTATATTCCATTGGGGAAAATAACTAGATATCTCCAAATATACCGCCATAGAAGCATCCTTTGCACAAGCAACACTATACACAACAGGAAAAGTTTCCAAGAGAGTCCTATCTTCACACCACCAATCATAACAAAATTTTATCTTGGATCCGTCTCCCACCTAAAATTTAGCATGGGTAGACAATTTCCCCCAACCATTTCTAATATTCTTCCACAAGCATGGTGCCCTTGTACGTCATTAGAACACTAGCCAACGCACATGCATCCACAAATAGAATATAGTATACTCTACACGAGGACTTTCATTCTAATAGCACCAAAACCACTTCGCAAGAGTGCATGACCGAACACAACCAGTTTCCAAACTTACCCTCCTCGATCAGAAAACATACGTTTGCAAAATTTACTAGAACAAATATGACCTCTACAACAAAGGGGAGAAAAAAAAGAGACTTGAAATACGTACATAGATTAGAAAGGGTGCTCTTGATGCAAGTAATCATACTCCCTTGTACGAATACATCATCTTCCAACCAGCCAGCCAACACGCAATCTCCTCAATAACCCCATCCCAAATGGCCTTGATCTTGAAGTGGCCCTCAAAAGAAGGCCAAGGTACCTCATCAATATAGAGGACACCTTGCACCCTAGAAGACCTACCAAACTTTTCAAACTGATAACTCGACCATTGGAACCAACCCAGAGTTAGCTAAATTAAGCTTCAACCCGGAAATTTCTTCAAAACACAAGAATAAAGCACAATCTGACTCAAGACTAACCCAGCAAATCAACACAATGTCATCTGCATACAGAAGATATGATATGTTGAGGACACCAGAGTTCCTAGCCCCAACAGAAAAACCTGATAGAAAACCTCCATAAACTAAAGCGGATAACATTTTCATTTTGATAAGTGCCTCCATGATAATGAGAAAAGCAAAAGGGACCGAGAGATACAATGCCACAAGCTACCAAAGAAACCAAATGGAGTTCCAATCACCAGGAAAAAAAAAAAAACCATTCAGATACAATTGGCTATCCAAGATCATCATTTTTTCATACCCAAATCTACTTAGTAAGTATAAAAGGAAATCCCAATTGAAATGATCAACATTTTCAATGTCTAATTGTATAACACCTCTCCAAAGCTAAGCCTACTATATAGACTTTCTACAAGAACAGAGTCCAATATTTTTCTTCTTCTAACAACGATATGCTAAGGTTTCGAGAAATCATGTCTATCAACTTACATTCCTACTAGTTAGAACCACATAAATGATCTTGTAAACCCCACTCACCAACCTAATAGAGACGGAGTCCTTAACATTCACTACCCTCAATTTCTTCAATATGAGAATCGTGAAGGTAGCATTAAGACTTCTTTCAAACTCACAATTGGCATGAAGATCATCAAATACCTGCATATTAATCGATCAATGAGGCAAAAATTATTACATCAAATCTTAACAGAATATGATCTTTGAAAATTGTCAATAGTTGGAGAGCATACTACATGCGCTTTAGGACTCGTTTGGGAAGTGAGATAAAATGAGAATTTTGTGAATAGTAATAAAATGGTTTGTGAATAGTAGTGAAATGGTTTGAGTTAAGGTGTTTTATTGGATTTTGAAAAATGAGAGAGAAAAAAAAATTGAATAAAAATATTATAAAGTTAAATTATTATTAGAATATATTTTTTTAATATATTTTTTGTTTAGAAATTTGAAAAAGTAATATTTTTTTGTGTTTTGTTTGGAAGTTAGAAAAAGTTGTAATGATTAGATGAAAAAATTGAACATTTAAAATTGGAAAGTGTTTATATTTGAGTGATGTTTGGGAAGAAAATTATGAGAAGTTTTGAGATGAGATGAGATGAGATCATCTCACTTCCCAAACAAGCCCTTAGCAATGTCAAGTGCCAAGTGAAACAACTGGTAGTTCAGGGGTCAAAAGTGTATTAACCCCATAAAAAATCAGCTTGCACAGAAAGAGTCACATCATGGTGAACAAAAACACAACCAGAATTTCAATGTTTAC
Organism: Pterocarya stenoptera; assembly: GCA_003123785.1. Lineage (NCBI taxonomy): Eukaryota > Viridiplantae > Streptophyta > Magnoliopsida > Fagales > Juglandaceae > Pterocarya > Pterocarya stenoptera. Next base: position 152,501 of record QEOT01003032.1, read on the forward strand.
GACTAGCCAGCAGTGCTTATGTCTCGATAATGTTCTTGAAGGAACTCAACTAGCAAATCCCCGAAGCAATACACACTATCAAGTGAATAACCAAATAATCTTTTATTCTAGGATATATTGCTCACCAAAGGCATAAATCACATGAATTTATCAATTATTATAGCAAACGTTTTGGGCAAATTATATCCGGGTATCTTGTGCACGGTTCTAAGTATTGGTGAATGAAAATCCAGCTGGCTTCTTGAACAGCTCTCGTGGTCTAAGGCAGGGGTATCCTTTGTCCCTGCTTCTTTGTCATTGTTATGGAGGCATTTAGTAGTATGATGTATGTTATGGTTGAAAGTGGTTTTATGGCTGGGTTTTCGGTTGGTGACACCAATCGGTGTACTCTTGTTTTCTCATTTATTGTTTGCAAATGATACTTCGATATTTTGTGAGGCAGAGAAAATCAGATTCAGTCTTTAAGAGCACTCTTACTTTGCTTTGAAGCTATGTCCAAATTGAAAGGGAACTTATCCAACTCGAAGTTGGTTCCAATTGGAAATGTTTGCAACCTCCGGATGTTGGCCAACACTCTCAAATGTAAGATCTCCTCGTTTCCCATATTGGTTTCAGGGCTAAATCTATATGGATGAAGTAATAAAGAAGATTGAACGCAGATTGGCAAGTTGGAAGAGATTCTATTTGTCAAAAGGAGGTAGGACCACACTAATCAAGAGCACTCCGTCCAATTCACCAATTTATTTCTTATATGTTCCCAATTACAACAAGTGTGGTGATCTGAATTGAGAAACTCAATCGTGATTTCCTTTTGAGCGGGTTGGAGGATGAATTGAAGTTCCACCCGGTCAAGGAGGATAAGGTATGCTCTGAGGATTGGCAATTAGAAATTTGATGGTATTCAATCGGGCTCTTCTTGGGAAATGGTTGCGGCGGCATAACATGGAAAGGGAAGCTTTATGGAAGTTGGTGAATGATTTCAAGTAGGGCTATTTCCTGCCGGGGGGTGTTGGGGGGGTTAGCACTAGGGAGGTACAAGGGGTTTATGGAGTGGGAGTCTGGAAGCGCACATTAGAATAGGTTGAGGTGTTTTTGCACGACACACTAGAATCGTGATGGGCGATGGATCTATAATAAAATTCTAGCATGATTTATGGTGAGAAGATAGAGCCTTTAAGGACACCATTCCCTACAGTTTTCAGGATTGCATGTGAAGAGAAAGCATTAGTGGCAAACCTCATGGAGATGTCTGGTGGCTCAATCTAATGGAATCGGAACTTTATGAGGGTGGCCCATGATTAGGAAGTTGGCAGCTTTGCTGATTTTTTCACACTCTTGTACGCCATGAGATTGAGAACTCACGGAAATGATAAGTTGTGGTGGATACCCACTAGAAAAGGTACATTTTCTGTTCGTTCCTTTTATAAGACCCTCGTAGATCTGTAGCACAATCACTTTCCATGGACAGGTATTTGGAGAAATAAAGCACCTCTCAAGGTGGTATTTTTCGCTTGGACTGCTTCTTTGGACAAGATTTTGACTATGAATACTTATAGAAATGCCTGGTGATTGTTGTGGATTGTGCTGTATGTGCAGAAAGAATGGCATGATTGTGGATCATCTTCTACTGCATTGTGAGGTCACCAGGTCGTTATAGGATGATGTTTTCAGAAGATTGGAGTTAGCTTCGGTCATGCGTGCTACTTTAGTCGAGCTTTAGGCTAGCTGGAAGAATCTAGGCAGCATTCCACAAATCACAGCTATGTGGAAGATGGTTCCTATATGTATTCTATGGTGCCTATGGAAGGAATGAAATGATCGGACTTTTGAAGATAAGAAGTGCTCATTGGAGGAGATAAGATTATTCTTTGTTAAAAAATTATTCCTTTGGGTGAAAGTTGTAGATTTCAATGGCTTAGATTTTCATGATTTTCTTGTTTCTATTTCTTCCTCCTAACTATGTAAACTCTTGTACACCCCTATGTACTTAGGCTATTATGCCTATTCTTATTAGTATAATACGTTAACTTATAAAAAAAATGTATAAAATTATTTAGACAGTACCTTACAAATTCAATGATGACAGACAGCTAATGTCTTTGCCACTGCACTCATTAGTTTTCTGCATAGATGATTTCGTTATATATATGAAGATGAACATTTCCAGAAGCTCTAGATTAAATGATATTTTTATGAGATCAAAATATTCCTGACCACAATGCAAACTTATTTCTTACCCCAAAGGAGCATCCATAAGAGGCAACCGAATAAACTAGGGATTTCAGTGTTCACTAAAAACCAATAACCTGTACAAAGTTACCACACATTTCAGTTCAAATGTTCACAATGCACTGATGACACACAGAAAACCAATGTGATTCAGTATCTAAAATGACAAGTTTAAACAGGCAAGCCACATTTGCTTTAAAATCCTTTTTTTTTTTTTTCTTATTTTAATAACAGGCTCAAGGTTTTATAAACAATTCTTTCACTTTTGCAGAATTGCAAGCAGGGGAGACAGAGACAGAGACAGAGAGAAGTACAGGGAGAGAAGAGATCTACCGTTGCATTCCACCACTAACCCATGCCTCCTTCACACTGCCACCCCTCAACCCCATCCCTTCAAAGACTTGGGAAATAAATATATAAAATAAAAATCCTCTAGCTTATCATCTTGAGTACAGTGTTTAAATTATGTTTCTCCTCAAAAGAGATGTTGAAACAGATTCCTGCCCATCAACCATGACCCAACCTCAATAGCACACTTGCATATTTTTCCTACTTGGGAGGAGCGCATTTATGCTTGCTTTTTGCTTAAATTAGATAATTATATGAGTGAAAAGAAAAACAGCTATAGCAGCCCTGAGAAGTCTAAGAGATTTTTATCCATTCAAGGTATCAACAACAATTCCAGTTAAGTCCATTGTGACCCCATCCCCAATTAATATCATATACAAAAGAATGCAGCAGCACACGCATGAAAAGCGAATTGCATGTAAGATAACATCAATGCTTTTAATAAATTATATTGATGGTACCATTCCCTCAAATTATGTCAACAAACCACAGAGAGGCCATATATGATATAAAAGACATTAAATATAACTCCATCTCTTGACCCTAAAAGTCACTAATATATGGATACCATAGCAAATCCAGTAGACAAGCCAAGTTTGAGCCTAACTCAGTTCTAATAAACTCCAAACTACCACATTATAGTTTGTCTCACAAAATAAAACAATAATCACTATACATTCAAAGCAACAACGCAGCTCCCAAACATAGATGCTAATTTTTTTTTATTTTGCAATAGTCACTGGCTTAACAACTCAAACAAGTGACAGGGTATGATGTCCTTGGTATGATCAGGATGCCTCATCAATTCCTAAAAGATCACAAGCTCAAAAATGTTTAGCTTGCTTCAAGTTAGCAAAGCCCCAAAAATATTAAATCGAATGACATGGGGCCATTTTCTCGAACATGGACAGATACATGAAGAGAGTTTACGAATTAATTTGAATTTGTTAATTCCATCATCAATGCATCATACGAGAGTAGTATCATTATCAGGTCATTACTCTGGAAACAAAACTACTGGCCTTAGCAATCATTCAAAAGAAGAACTCACAAATAGAATATCTTTCTTCATGAAAAATACAACCAACCACGGGAAAATCGTAGATGAAACCAACACTGGCCATTTCCCATTTTTACATACCCATACAAAAACCAAAACTTCCCATCACCCTTTTAAGTAATTTTTCAAACAATAATCACTATACATTCAAAGCAACACTACGACTCCAAAAAATAGATGCTAACTTTTTTTTTGCAATAGTCACTCGCTTAACAACTCAAACAAGTAAAGTTACGGGGTATGATGTCCTCAGTATGATCAGGATGCCTCATTAATTCCTTGAAGATCAAAAAAAAAATTTAGCTATCAAAATTCCTTGAAGATCAAAAGCTCAAAAAATTTTAGCTTGCTTCAAATTAGCAAAGCCCCAAATATATTAAATCGTATGACATGGTGCCATTTTTTGTTTAACATGGACAAGAGTTAACGAATTAATTTGCGATGTTAATTCCATCATCATACGAGAGTAGTATCAGTATCAAGTCATTACTCTGGAAACAAAAGTACTGGCCTTAGCAATCATTCAAAGGAAGACGAAGAACTCACAATAGAATATCTTTCATCGTGAAAAATACAACCAACCACGGGAAAACAGTAGATGAAACCAACAGCGGTCATTTCCCAAGCATACCCATGTAAAAACCAAAACTTCCCATCAAACCCTTTAAGTAATTATTAGTACATACAATCCCAAGGTCAGCTACATAACCCCCCATATTCCACAATTTCACCAACAAAAAAAAAGATTATAACAAAGGAATAAAAAAAAAATTAAAGATACTAATTTTACATAATTATTCAACTATGATAAGACATGATAATCAAGAGAAGCAGAAAAAGAAGAAGCACAAAGTAGTTTCAGCAAACGCAAAAAACGAAAAAAAAAAATACCATATATACCATAACGCAGAGAAAATATGATCAACATACAGAAACCCTTTTCGTATGCATCAATAAAGATGATAATCTGAAGCCTCGGAACTAACGTGCTAAGAGTTATGGTGAACACCTACCACAGAAGCCCTCAGAGCATTTGTATAAAACCCAATTTCGTTCGGCTGATAGATAGAAATACCACCAGAGGGCGAGGGAAAGAGAAACGTATAGGCACAGTTCCAGGGCCTCTTCAAGCTTTGTTAGTTTGACACGTGTATTATCACAGAGTTGAGAAAGACGTTTAGGCAGTGAATTCATTCAAATATTACGTGAATAGTAAAGAAAAGGTAATAAAAAATTAATAATAAAATATTGAATAATAAATAAAAATAATAAATAATAAAATAAAATAATAAATTGCCACTATCCAAACTAATCCAAAAAAATATAAAGAAGGCCGACACAAATAATATATTGCTGGCCCTTGCTTATGGTCTAAATTCTGATTATGATCCATTTTGCTTTTGGGATTTGTCTTTTTTCTAAAATCTGTATTTTTTTTTCCTCAGCTGGATAAATATTGAACAAGTTGTATGATAATTTGAAAACGGTTTTCAGCCCTATATGACCGAATTTTTCTTGTTTTCTATTTTTTTTTTTTTTTTCGAGAATAGAAAATGACGGGTTTAACTGTTTTTTTATTTAATAAAATTTGAAAATTACAAAATTACAAAAAAAAATACGATAAAAAATTTTGGTCATTTGAAGGGCGAGTCGGATAATTCCTAATGTATTATCATTTTAAACTAGGGATGATAAATCGTGTTATATGATATATATTCATGTTAGGTCATTCGGGTAAGGATCACCAAAAACTCAACCCTAACTTGATTTAAATAACTAAAGAAAAATATTAATTGTACTTTAAAAAAATTTACAAAAAAATTATTTTTTTGCGTATCAATTATTGATATGTTTAAAATTATAAAATTTGAAAATAAAAATTTTAATTTAAATTAAAAAAATTGAAATAATCAATCTTTATAAATTTTTTGTAAAAAATATTATTTATATAGCACTACTCATAACTAAATAAGCCATTGAGATTTAGATCATTTGAATTTGGGTCAAGTTAATTGGGCTCGTGTCTGGTCAAGCATCTTTTTTATCAGTCTTCGCTATTCATTACCAATGATACATTTTAATAAATGTACTTTCTTTTTTTTTTTTTTATAAATCTACTTAAACACATAATTGGCATATGCCTTAAGTTGTTACTATATATGGACAAAAGATCTACTTTTTACATTAATGCATGTTTTAGGTTGTGTTACGAGGTTTAAAAATTGCTTAAATAGTATTTAAAGTACTTTAATAATAAAATTAGGTTGTTTGGTTGATACATATTAAAATATTTTTTAATATAAAAATATCAAAAAGTATGTTTTAGGAAAATCATCAAATTTGATTTTTTTTTTCTCAAAATTACTTTTCTAGATATTGCGGAACGTTATTACATTTTAAAAAAAAAAATTGTTAATGGGTGAAAATACTCATATAACTTTTACATAATTACAATTTTGCTCTTATCTTATGCATAATTATATTACTATTTCACTCATGCATCGTTGAATGGATGTTTTTCATTATAAATACTGAAAATTCTTTTAGATTATTTTTGTTGTTTTTTTAATATAAAATTTGATTTCTATTAAGGATATGGTCATGATCTTTAAAAAATCAAATGACCTTTTATGTTATTTCTACCTCAAAAAATACTTTTTAAATTTGGTTCCAGATAAATATAATATGTTTGAAAGTGGTTTAGACATATGGTTTCCAAACTATAAATAACATTTTAATAATAGCACTTATTACTTAAACTCTTCAACTATAAGCTTTAAGCTAAAAGCTAAATTAATCACCTCAATCCCAAACATACACTAATACTCATTAATAAACAATTGAAGTTGGCAACAAAGTATAAAATTTTTTTATGAATAATGTTACATATACTTACAATTTTAAGTACAAAATCCGTTTTGCCAGTTTTCTTTTTAAATTCAAATTTTGAATTTCAATTTTTATAATTTTTAATATATCAATAGTTAACACGTCAGTATGTATTGTTATATAAGTAAAAATTGTAAATACAGGTAGCATTTGTTTTTTTAATTTAAAACTCTATCTTTACCAATTGCTTTGTAGATTTTCATTGACTTGCTAAACACAATCCTTTTATCTTTTATCATGTTCCATCTAAGAGAAGGAAAATGATCTTTTATCATTTCTTATCCTCTCCTAATTGAGCATAGTTTGTTTCTTCTTGTTAAATGTAAGATATTAAATGAGAAAAAACTAAAATGATAAGATGAGATGGATTAAGAATATTTATCAATCCAAACCTAATCATATGTTTGATTTATATATATATATATAATCAAGTAATGCTAGGTACAAGTCTTAAATAAACAAGACTCATAGCAGTCCATTCTTAAAAATAAAAATAAAAATAAAAAAGAGAAAAAGAAAAGTGGGTCACACTAATAAAAATAATTTTTTTTACAATTTTTCAATATGGATTTTTTTTTTTTTTTAACAAAAGCTTGCACATGACTTGTCTATTTAAGATTTATACAAATCTTCTAAACATATGCACAATCATAATCTTACTAGTTTTTGTGTCATTTTCATGTCAGATTCAAGTGTTTAGTATCAAAAGAAGTCAACCCTAAAATTATATTAAACTGACAGTAAGGTAGCAGCCTATCAACTGCTCAATAGGATAAAGTAGGCCGTTTGTGGGCTTGAATTAGAAGAACCTATACCCACCCACCAAGGGCTTTCTAAGCTTCCTTTTATTTTAGGGTTTTTGTGGGATTGAGTTGGATCTACACTTGTGTTATTTATTTATGAAGTTAGGAAATTAAGAAACAAAGTGATAATAAAATCTTGAAGTAACCAATAAAGTAAGGTGCTTGTTCTAGCTTGGAAGGAATGAACTCGGAAAATACAGGTGTCATGCCTTGCCCTATTAGAAAAGAAAAATTATTTCATTTGATTTATGAGCTATTTTTTTAAAATTAGTCGTTGGAATAATTATAAAAATAAAAAGGCCTGAAAACTGTCACTTTTCACATCATAATCAATCATGTAAAAATCAATTCACTTAAATGTGCAATCAACATTTCAAAAAATAAAATAAAGAAATAAAAGGTTTTATTTCAAAAAATAAATAAAATTAAAATAAAGAAAAATTAAAACAAATATAATAAAAGTATAATAACAAACAAAAAAGATCTAACAACCAAAATTAAAAAGTAAAATCAAAACTATAAAAAGCACTCCAAAGTTAAAAAAAGATAATTGAACTTAAGAAAAAAAAAATAGAAAGCACTCAAAAGCTAAAAAAAAATAAATGAACTTAAAAAACATAATAAATATTTAAAAAGCTTAAAATTAGGAAAAAATAAAAGAAAAAAAAAAGAAAAAAAAAAAGAAAAGGCTAACAATAAGGGGTGATAACCATGGGGTTGTCCTCAAAAGTCACTCTTTGGGTGGCCAAATGGAGCCACTCATCTAACCATTAACCATTGTACAATGGACGGCCCATTTTTTTATATATATAAATATATATATATATATATAATTTTGAAATATTTTAATTTTTGTTTATCTAAGATTCGAAAGTGGTTTTTACACGTTTTGAATTTATTTTTATTTAAATTTATGCTAATTTTTTTGTTTGTTTAAAGCTTTATTTTTTTTTTCATTTTATGTATTTTTTATTTAAGTTTATTTAAAAAAATTATTTTATTTTATTTTATTTCTTTTAATTTTAATTTTTACCAATGTAACATGTTGGCATGGCACTTTATATTTTCAAGATGTCGATTGTTATTTTTTTCAACATTTTATTTTGATATTTTTTTTAAATTTTTTGTTCATGTCGCCACATGGGGGCATGGGGACTTAAAAAAGGAAAGAGAGCGATGGTATTGCTCCTCTGTTTTGCGAATCCAATCTCTTTTTTTCGATTCAGTTCCTCCACCACCACAAAATATCTACTCTTAACTTAATGGGTGAACTAACAAATAAATTTTTTTGTTTAAGAGTAATATTAAATATAGTTTTAGAATATACAAATTTTACATATTCTATTTGAAAAATAATGTAATCCATTATTAAAAAGTTAAGTTTTTCATATGAGTCTAATCATATTTATCATTTTTTAAGAGAGTGTATAGGACATGCAAACCTTATGACGTACGTAAGACTCAAATATCACCTATCTTTATTTAAATTGCAAAATTTAATTAAATGTCCATATATTTTTGAAGTGAATGTATATTTTTGAAGTGAATGGGAAGGGATTGTTAGATTCTCAAATATTTATTGTGGTAAGAAAAACACTATGTGCAATCGGTTGGAGAATCGCGGGGGAACTGCTGCCCCAGCGGAAAATGAAACGGGGCGTTTTGGCCTCATTTTTCTGTTTCTTCCCTTCGTGTTTTTTCTTCCCTTCATTCATATCCCTCCATTTGTCTTCAACAAGTTTCGTTCTCACTCCAGCCTCCATTCCTCTTCAACCCTTTTGGCACAGTGACTCCCTCTCGGCACTTGTCTCCCCTTTGTCTCTACATATGAGGTGGTTGTTGAAGAGGTTATGGAAGAGAAGTACGAGGACGAGGAGGCTACAGTGGCTGAACCAACATTGTGGACTGCAAGCAATAGGAATAACCACAAGGGTTTGACCAGAAAGATACTACCAGACGTGTTGTGTATATTTAATTCTTGTTTGTGGAGCCTTTGGAGTCCGAATACATAGGTCAAAATTTTCAATTCCTCTCTTGCATTAGTTTTTGGTTAATTTCAATTGTGGTTAAAGTTTTTGAGCCCCCTAAAAGGCAAAGATTGAAGAAGGAAATGGAAATATATTTTTGATGGTGGGTTTTGTTTCGTACTAGAAATCCCAATATGGATATGGTGAAGTCTAAATGAATCCCTATTTTCTTTTTTCTTTTCACTTTTTTTTTTCAATTTTGGTACATTTCAAGATTCTTTGCCCTTTGTGTTGGTTCGCATTGCCTGGGCCATAAATATTGGTCAATGGGAGTCATTTTTCTCGGCGGTATGACTGGAAAGTGTCCATATTTTTCCTTTTTCTAGGGTGATGGGAAGGTAATAATGATTAAGTTTTGCTTAACTAAGAACTTTTAAGCTTTTGTGTTGGTGAAGATCATTTCTGAAGTGGGCCAACTGGTTCAGATATTTTTAACTTGGATGTTATAATACCAATTGTGGCACCCCTAACTTCCATGTATGGACACATACGGAAATCGAGACACCCGGGATGATGACAACACAGTCACGCACCCCATCGACATGTGCTGAGTGTGTGCAATGCAACACGTGTACAATAAAATACGCAGTGGAAAGGTTAAGTCAAATAACTAAGTACCAGAGTTTAATACAATATCAGAGTATTGAAAATCTACATGTCAACATAATACAATTTTGTTTACAAAATAACATCAAATCAAATAAAATAGAATAAGCAAAAGCAGCAAAAATCTTCAAACACAAATATAGCCCATGTCCCTACTCCTCAGGTGGAGCCGCATCCTCGGGCTCAGCCTCATCAAAATCTACATCAAAATCTACAGTCCCACAAAAATAGAACCGCAGGTAAGTAAAACCCAAAAAGCTCAAAGATCATAAATACATTTAAACAACCAACGTTATGCATGCACATGATGATCCAAGCGTAAAACTCGAGAAAACACCATTTCTCGAAAAACATAATTTTTCCACTCACGCCAAAAACACCATTTGGCACAAAACTAAAACCATGAATAATTTCATTAATTTCAATTTTTAACCGTATGCACCATGGCCTCCCCTAGGGACCATCCACATACTCTGGCTTCCCATCTTCACCCCACGGGTAACGACCGTGCAAGTGATACATAAGTGATGCCCAGTTCCGCGCCCACCGCGTACATAGCCAGGCATCCTCTAACCCCCGCCAGCCCGAGGAGTCACAGAGTCGGATCGAGAGCGCTACCATCCCGTCCAAGTCAGGGAGAAAGCCCCAGGGGACGACACTCAGTATATTCCGCTCCCGAGTGTCCAGAGGAGTTCCACCGAGATAATATCTCATCTCGGCTTGGGGGTGATACACACGCACCCATAAAACCTTAAACACAGTTTCCTCAAAACACACACACACCCACGCATGCGTGCACAATGCCATGAAAGCAACAGATACCAACAACCAACAGTTATCCATACAACGAGATAACCAAAACACAGTTTATAACACAAATTAGTGTAAAAATATATTAAAGTCTTAAAAGTCTTTTGGAGAAATACTTACAGCACTTGATAATAATTTTAGGAGGGTCATGGAGGAACTGAAAGCACCAAATCAGCAACTCCACAGTGTAAAAACACTGTGGCCGAATACACTGTAAACCTAAATTTACACGGGGTCAAACGAAGACTTGAAATTGATAGGGTAGGGCCTAAAGAGGTCGGTGAAGCTAATGGTATCGAAGGTTGGCCGTGGGTGGTGGCCGAAACGGTGGTTTACGGCCGAGAATTTCAAATCGGAAGTGGAGCTCGCACAGGCGGCTCCGGCGACAGATCGGGGCTGGGTTTGGGTGGAAAAACTTGGTATTGGGCCGGTGAAGAAGTGGTGAAGAAATGGTGGCCAATGGTGGCCGGAAGGCGGCGGAACGGCGAGGAAAAGCCGTAGGCTTCGCACGGCTCACGGCGGCTAACGTCAGCGTTAAGCGGCCGGATATTGGGTGGGTAAGGTCGCCGGCGCACGGGGGAGCCGATGTTGCCGGCAGTGTCGTGCATGGCGGGTCGGAGGTGGAGCAGCGGCGATGAGTCAGTTCGGACGTGAGAGTGAAGAGAGAGAGAGGGGGTCGGGCACGCGGGGGAAAGCAGGAGAAAAAAAAAAGAAAGAAGAAAAAAGAAAGAAAATGAAGAGAAAAAGGAAAGAGGAAAAAGAAAAGATGGGGGAAAAGAAATGAGGTCCAATCCTCACAACTTTCGAGTCACAACTGATCCTCAAAAACACTATTTTTAGAACAGCAAATTAAATAAATCAAAATAAACTCAAAACTAATTAAAATAAAATATTAAACTGCAGTAATAAACATATTTTAAAATAAAAGGAATTAAATCGTAGAACACTAATTAAAATCATAAAAGCACATTAAACTAACCTCTCTTAAACACGTTTAAATTAAATTAAACAGCTAAAAAACAACTATTAAATTAAAAAAAACCCTTCAATAAAAAGCACGTAAAAACCGGGGTGTTACAACCTCCCCTCCTTAAAATAAATTTCGTCTTCGAAATTGTAGGGTCAAATATCAATGCTAAAGACAGGCATGAAATGCAACAAAAAGATAGGCTTAGGAGACATACCGCCATTTATCCAAACAAAAAGGGGTATTGCTCCATCATGTCCGCTTCTCTTTCCCAATAGAAATCTTGAGTCAACGGGTCACTCCAAGCTACCTTCACCAAAGGTATCGACTTAAATCTCAACATTTGCTCCTTCCAATCCACAATCTGCGTCGGGGCAACCTCATAAGTAAGGTCAGGCTGCAGTTGAATGCGTTCTGGATCGACAAAATGCGGCTCTTGTTGACCAAAACTTTTCTTCAACGAGAACACATAGAACACATTATGAATCTCTCCAAAATACTCTGGCAAAGCAATCCTGTAAGCAACAGCCCCAGCCTTATCCAAAATCTGAAAAGGTCCAATATACCTTGGGCTAAGCTTTCCTTTCTTGCCAAAGCGCTTAACGCCCTTCATAGGAGAGACTTTAAGATAAACCCAATCGCCTTCCTCGAAAGACAAGTCTCTTCTCCTCGTATTAGCATAGCTCTTCTGACAATTCTGTGCTGCTGCCATTTTAGCCCTTATAACCCGAAATTGATCTTTCATCTCTTGAATCAACTTAGGTCCAATTAAACTACTCTCACCCACTTCATCCCAACACAAAGGTGATCTACACTTCCTCCCATACAAAGCTTCATACGAGGCCATCTGAATGGAAGCATGAAAACTGTTATTATAAGCAAATTCAATTAATGACAACTGGTTTTCCCAACTCCCTTGAAATTCCATAACACATGCCCGTAACATATCCTCCAGAGTCTGAATAGTACGCTCGGACTGACCGGCAGTTTGAGGATGATAAGCAGTACTGAACTTCAAATTAGTACCTAGAGCTGCCTGCAAACTCTTTCAAAAACACAATGTGAACCGCGGGTCTCTGTCCGACACAATCCTCTTGGGTACTCCATGCAACCTTACAACTTACTTAACATACAACCGTTCTAATTTACCCAAAGAGTCAGCATTATTTACAGGCAAGAAATGGGCACTCTTGGTCAACCGATCCACGATCACCCAAACTGAATTCTTTCCACTAGGAGTCCTCG
>QEOT01003032.1:170605-218101 GCA_003123785.1 Pterocarya stenoptera
CCAAACTCTCTTTCCAGGAGGTTCCGCTTCGCCCTCCACCAATTTGCTGCTTCACCTTGCAACAAATAACTGGCATACAGAACTTGTTGAGCTTCAGTGCACCCACAAATCTCAAAGGTCCTCTCAATCCCATTGATCCATCCTTCAGCTTGGAGAGGATCTTCAACACCAAAGAACATAGGGGTCCTGTGCTTGAGAAACCTCTCATAAGAACACCCCACTTGCATAACCAAGTTTTGATCCACTGGTGGCGGCCTGACATTTTGGTGAAAGAGGTCTGTCATTCTAGTCAAGGCTCTAGCAATAGCATTATCAATCTCGCCTTGAGATGATTCCTCCATAGGTTCCTTATCCTGTCTCCTTGGCCTTACCATTTTTTGTCAAAGCATAAACTTCAACCACACTTTAGTTCAGATTAGAACGTAAAACAAAATAATAAAACAATTAAAACAAATAAAACAACACATCATATAAAAAGAAATAATTTCAAAACTACTTCAAATCAAGCTTAAACAAAGATTCTGGTATTTCACCTAAGGGACACGTGGCTTTACCCAGAGCTAAACTGCTCTGATACCACCTGTGGCGCCCCTAACTTCCATGTACGGACAGATACGGAAATCGAGACACCCGGGATGATGACAACACGATCACGCACCCTATCGACATATGCTGAGTGTGTGCAATGCAACATGTGTACAATAAAATACGCAGCGGAAAGGTTAAGTCAAATAACTAAGTACCAAAGTTTAATACAATATCAGAGTACTGAAAATCCACATGTCAACATAATACAATTTTGTTTACAAAACAATATCAAATCAAATAAAATACAATAAGCAAAAGCAGCAAAAATCTTCAAACACAAATATAGCCCATGTCCCTACTCCTCAGGCGGAGCCGCATCCTCGAGCTCAGCCTCATCAAAACTTGCATCAAAATCTACAGTCCCACAAAAATGGAACCGCAGGTAAGTAAAACGCAAAAAGCTCAAAGATCATAAATATATTTAAACAATCAATGCTATGCATGCACATGATGACCTAAGTGTAAAACTCGAGAAAACACCATTTCTTAAAAAACACAATTTTTTCACTCACGCCAAAAACACCATTTGGCACAAAACTAAAACCAGGAATAATTCCATTAATTCTAATTTTTAACCGTATGCACCATAGCCTCCCCTAGCGACCATCCACATACTCTGGCTTCCCATCTTCACCCCACGGGTAACGACCGTGCAAGTGATACATGAATGATGTCCAGTTCCGCGCCAGGCATCCTCTGACCCCCGCCAGCCCGAAGAGTCACGGAGTCGGATCGAGAGCGCTACCATCCCGTCCAAGTCCGGGGCAAAAGCCCTAGAGGACGACACTCAGTATATTCCGCTCCCGAGTGTCCAGAGGAGCTCCACCGAGATAATATCCCATCTCGGCTTGGGGGTGATACACACGCACCCATAAAACCTTAAACACAGTTTCCTCAAAACACACACACACCCACGAATGCCTGCACAATGCCATGAAAGCAACAGATACCAACAACCAACAGTTATCCATACAACCAGATAACTAAAACATAATTTATAAAACAAGTTAGTGAAAAAATATATTAAAGCCTTAAAAGTCTTTTGGATAAATACTTACAGCACTTGATAATAATTTTAGGAGGATCACGGAGGAACTGGAAGCACCAAATCAGCAACTCCACAGTGTAAAAACACTGTGGCCGAATACACTGTAAACCCAAATTTACACGAGGTCAAACGAAGACTTGAAATTGATAGGGTAGGGCCTAAAGAGGTCGGTGAAGCTAATGGTATCGAAGGTTGGCCGTGGGTGGCGGCCGAAACGATGGTTTACGGCCGAGAATTTCAAATCGGAATTGGAGCTCGCACGGGTGGCTTCGGCGACGGATCGGGGCTGGGTTTGGGTGGAAAAGCTTGGTATTGGGCCGGTGAAGAAGTGGTGAAGAAATGGTGGCCAATGGTGGCTGGACGGAGGCGGAACAACAAGGAAAAGCCGTAGGCTTCGCACGGCTCACGGCAGCTAACGGCAGCGTTAGGCGGCCGGATATTGGGTGGGTAAGGTCGCCGGCGCACGGAGGAGCCGATGGTGCCGGCGGTGTCGTGCACGACGGGCCGGAGGTGGAGCAGCGGCGGTGAGTCTGTTTGGATGTGAGAGAGAAGAGAGAGAGAGGGGGTCGGGCACGCGGGGGAAAGCAGGAGAAAAAAAAAAGAAAGAAGAAAAAAGAAAGAAAATGAAGAGAAAAAGGAAAGAGGAAAAAGAAAAGATGGGGGAAAAGAAATGAAGTCCAATCCTCACCACTTTCGAGTCACAACTGATCCTTAAAAATACTATTTTTAAAACAGCAAATTAAATAAATCAAAATAAACTCAAAACTAATTAAAATAAAATATTAAACTCCAGTAATAAATATACTTTAAAATAAAAGGAATTAAATCGTAGAACACCAATTAAAATCAGAAAAGCACATTAAACTAACCTCTCTTAAACACGTTTAAATTAAATTAAACGGCTCAAAAATAACTATTAAATTAAAAAAAAACCTTTCAATAAAAAGCACGTAAAAACCGGGGTGTTACACCAATGTTGGGATCAGATGAAGATGACGCCACTATGTCTAAGTTTCCTCTCGCTCATGAAGACGAAGACGAAGACACCTTCTGTTTCGAGAACACAACAACGAAGACGCCTAAAATGAAATTTCCTCCCGTTTTTCTTATGTTTCAGTCAGATTTTTTATTTAATATATCTTGGCCACGACAGTCGATTTCCCCGGGGTTCCCCACCCCCAGTTGCCTGCAACAGAACTGTTGTGGTAATAAGAACAAGAATCTCAATTACACCCGATAATAATTAAAAAAAAAATAGAAAAAAAAAAACCTAGCTTGCAATCATTCCTCGTTAGATTCAAAGAAAACAATTTTGATAGGTATGTTTAGAGCACGGGTTCCGGGCACTTTCGAATCCGATTATAAGGCTTGTTTTATTTGGAAATATTCCTTTTTTTTTTTTTTAAATACTTGGGAATTCTTTAAATTTGAGATGTACTACAGTCATAAATAAATCTCACAAAAGTAAACCTACAAATGAACTTGATTTCATATGATATATTAGATCTACTCTACACTAAAAGTAATTTTATAATCTAACCTGCGACATTAAGCCATATCAAATTATAAATTAGTTTGATGGAATCTCTTTGTAGCTAAGGGCTTTCTCAGAAATTTTCAAAATTGATCATTATGGTGATCATTGTGTAAGAAATTTATCCTTCCATCCACTAAAAAAATGATGACCTCAAGCTTTTTTTTCAGGTCATGATAACATATCTAAAAAATGTATAATTAATATTTACAGTTAAAAAAATATACAAATTTGCTACATCAATAAAAATAAAAAGATAAAAATTAATATTTACAGTGGAGCTATTTTATGATGCGGAGAATGCATCATTCACATAATTGATCTAACACGATTTGATTTGTAATATTTAAATTTGTGAATTTCTCTTACAAACTAAATACAACCAAGCCACAGTATGCAGTACGTGTACTTCATGCTGACTTTTTTTTTTTTTTTTTTTTTTAAGGTAGAATAAACTCCATTCATTCATAACGGGACATTACAATTTTGACCTGAGACATACAGAATACAAATCAACTATTGCTTTTAAAGCTCCTCAATACACAAATTTCTTTGTGACTGACATAGTCTAGTCCATTATTGTAACTCTCTACAGATAACTGTCTTAGAGACAGCACTCTGTCTTAAGATAGATTTAACAAACCCCACATTCCGTCCTAAGACATAATTAAACAACCCCACACTCTGTCTAAGACGGAGTAGAGGAGACACTCTATCAACAAAAATCCAAGAGACTGTGTTTTTTTATAATCTAAAACAAAGAAAATAATAGAAAACGTAAAAGATACATGAACAAATAGGGAATTACAACTTGAAAAGCTGTAGATTTACATTTTCAACCTTAGAAGAAATAAAAAAATGCAAACAATGAGACTATGGTGGCGCATAAGGGACACGTGCCACTCTGGAAGTATGGCAGAACGTCAAGTTTGAAAAAACCGATGGCCCTGGTCACAGGAAAGCCGCACATGACGGCGATAGAGCTCCCCTTGCAGTGGAGCATGGCTGTCACGCGCACACTTTGAGTCACGCGTGTGGGTCACATGCCGCTCTGTTTGACGAATTCTTCGTTCGTTTGAATGATCAGCACCTTGGAAATCTTGCAGTAGGGCGCATGGTGGTCGCTTGGCTTTGGAGAGCAACAAATCTACATTTCATCCTATTGTAAACAAAAAAAAAAAAAACAAATCCAGAAAAATAAAATAAAACTAGAGAAGAGGAGGGATGAGGGAGGAGCCCAAAGCTTCAACCACCTCTTGTGGTCTGAGTTTTTTGAGGGAGGGGGGGGGGGGGGGGGTTTTTTNTATTTCTTGTAGTTTGATAAAATAAAGCTATTTTCTTCAAACTATACATGTAGTTAGTAATAAAAATTTATATAATAATTATTTATAGATTCTGTAATTTTTTTTTTCTTTTTCTTTTTTTTCTAAAGTAATACTCTGAATTATATCAATCCCAATTAATAGAGTAGTCTAATAACATTCTGATAGGTGGACCCAATTATTTGTACAATATCTTTTGGTCCCAATTAACAATTTTTTTTCAACTCGATATATTATAATTAAAGGATATATAAATACATGTATAAGGGGTAGGGGACCCCGACAAGCAACGTTTCTTAACTAGTGCAATACTCTAGAGAAAGAAAAAGAAATGGGCACTGGAAATAAATAAATGTTTCATACCCTTCCTCACTAAGGGGGAGCTTAAGTGCCAGTTTTTATACAATCCGAGAGTGGGATTGTAGTTCCATAAGTGAAAGCCATGGTAATTGTAATGACTGCATTTTGTCTTGAAGTGGCAGTTGGGAAAGTCCACTGCTTCACTTCCACAATCATGTGGCCAAATGAGACAACTCTTATAATAAAAAGTCAGATAAAAAATCATAATTCTATTGCATTATACATCGTTGCAAGATTCCACACTCTCCCAAAGGAATACATGTGATTCTCGTATCAAAAGTAAAAGTAAAAAAAGTGGGGCTCATGGGTTGTGGCAGAAAGAGACTGCCAAGGGACTAAAGAGGGGGTGGTGATCGTTAGGTGCCAATGGTTCAAATTCTTTCCTACACTTTTGAATATAAGAATATCCCAATAAAATTTAGAAAAAATGACAAGGAAAGTAATAAGATAGAGACGAAAACAGACGAATTACAGTTTGGACCAATTCCAGTTGACTCCAGAACCTATGACGATGCGTGGGATCCACGCCCCTGTCTCCGTGCAACCACAATAGTCAGATTTGCAGGATTTGATAATGGTGAATCTATTAGTCTAGCACGTGTGGCGAGAAGAGTTTCTGGAAGAGGAGATGCGTGAGGCCCATGTGTGACTCTGGGGGGCGTGTGAGTGTCATGAGCGGAGATTTTCATGAAACTGCCGCTTACCTCTAAAGTATTGGCAACCTGGGTGTCTTCTCGTACGGCGCGTGTCAGAGGTTGTCGAAAAACTGAAGATTTGTGTTTTCAGTCTTAGAGGAAACAAAACAACTAAGAAAGCTGAATTAACTTTATAGACAAAGTAGGTAGATAGAGAAAGAGGAGGAGGCGGAAGCTCAGTGTGTGTGAGAGAAAGGGAGAGATTCAATGCAAGGAAAATAAAACTATGCTCACAAAAAAACAATTAGAAAAAAAAAAATATCATAATGTGCAAGGAAAGATTATTAGAAAAGAAAGAACAGAGTAGTCTACAAGTTCATTAACAAAACAAGATCAAAACAAACCCATGACAAGCAGCAAACATATAGCAGTCTGATAACACATGTATCAATTAGAAATAAGCTTGTATTAATTTTGTATTTTTATTTTTAAAAGCAATATCATGGTATGATAATCAGTCGGAAAACCAGTGAAATACTATGGGTTTTTCTCTTTATGTGCATGATGAAGAAACATAAAATTAATGAACCTTTTTTTAGAGATTATTCAATCCCACCAAAAATCAATTGTCGTGTGGCTTTGTAATTTTACAAACACAGGACAATTTCCACTGACCGACCAAGGGACACCGCTAGAATTAAGAGAAATAATATTTACAGTTTTAAAATATGTAAATCTTTGTGTTCTCTATTTAAAAAGAGTGAATAAATCTAAAATTCATATTAAAAAAAAAAGCAATATTTTAATAATAGATCAAACTTTTTTTCAATAGAAATAGGTAGAACTTGTAATAAGACTGTATAATTTAGGATTACTCTAAAATTAATTTGCATGCATGCAACAAGTTCCAGCTCAACGATGGGAGATATACATTGAAATGAGTTTCCAGGATTAATTGAATTGCATCAATCCTTTCGATATATGGATATCTTGTCCTGGTAGCTTTAGGAGATCTGCCGCGCCTATATAAGTCCCTGCTCTCCTAAAAGTTGAGATTTTGGCTAAAACTAAAATTATTGGAGAGGTTAATTTATATTGGATTATTTTTCTAAAAGTTAAAATAATAATATAATATTAGATATTTTAATAATATAATTGTTTTAATATTTTATAAATACACTTTATATATTAATTAATAATTTAATTTTTAATTAAGATTATTGTTTTCTAACTATTTTTTTTCCTCAACCTAATTATATAATAGTAGCCATTAGAAATATTTTTAAAATAAAATATTGTTTTGGAGATGAATAGTGACGGGTCAGATTTAAAGAAATGGATGGATTTACTGTAGCTCAAAAGTGGAGTTTTGGAGTTTTGACTATTCCAATGCAGACCACTTTTGAACTACTTAGCCAAAATTTGGCTAGGCATTGACATTTGACTAGGCTAATGGCAGTGCTCTATGCAATCCAAAATCCCAACCTCCAGCCCAAAACCTTAAAAACCAAAATTCAAATTTTAAACCAATCAAACAAATAAATCCAACTTCATAACACAATCCAAAGTCCCAAGCTCTAGAATCAAACAAATCCCAACCTCCAAGATTCTATTCAATCATTGTGAGTGAGATAGAGCAAGGTTATATCCATATGCAGGGCTTACTACGAGAGTGAAGACTCATGAAAGACGGCAGCAATGACTAAGCTAGGAGATGAGAGAGTTGAGTTATATCGAAGAAGTGAGGCGAAGGAAGAGTTTGGAACTTGTTTATTCATAGGTTGTATTTGTGTTGTATCAAGTCATGAGTATTAGACTATACGGGTCAATTGGAACACGCCTATTTAATTAAATTGCCTAGTTCTAAAATCCTAACATGACACATGTTTTTTTAACCCAACTAATAGAATTTTATATACAATACAATGATAATTATATAAATAATTCGCTATTACAACAAGATTCATGATAAAATATTTTATTATCAATATCCAAACCAATAATATATAAGAAAGGTAATATTTTCATAAAATAAAATTACATATTAACAAAAAAAAAGTTTAATAGTTTGAGATATTAAGTAGTCAAATACTAATCTTAATATTACATATTTTCAGCAACAAAAAAAGGCATATAAGACTAAACATTTATAAATTTTGAAAATAGAATTTGTTTGTCTTATAGAGTGGATTACAGGTTTTGTGGGTTGACTTGCAATTACTCGTTTATTAATCATGTATTATCGGGTTAACCCATTTTGATCCAAACTCATTTATATCAAATTCAAATCTGCTTATTTCGTATTGGGTTTACATGTGTATCATATATTACCATCCCTAACTATCGGTATAAGAAGCGAGATGCTTCACTTATGAGTTCCCATGCCATTTGAAACTTTGGACACGATACAATATCCATCAAAGGAAGTTGGACAATTCTAGCTAAAAGAAAATAGATAGGTTATGAAGTTACAAATGAGAAGGATGATCATCATAGATGAGCAGCCATTCCACAAAACAGAGGTTCAAAGAGAAGAAAGGAACGCACGATAGAAGAAAGAAATGTTTAATAATATTGTTTAAGCATGTCCTTGTAACAAGCTGATCGAATTATGAATACAGTGTTTCTCAATTTTTACTAAAAGACTCAACCAAAGAAGTTCTGGTCTTGAGATCATTACGAGATCTAATTTTGGATAGTGTAATATTAATAGGGCTGAGCCGAGTTCGAGCGAGTTGGGTTGTGCGAGCTCGGCTCGTTCACTACTCGAGTCGAGCTTGAGCTCGGCTCGTTTATCAGCCGGGCCTAGGAGAATGTCCGAACTTGACTCGTATATAAGGAAAATGAGCTCGAGCTCAGCTCGAGATCGGTTCTGTTAACGAGTCGAGTCGAGCTCGGCTCGCTATAGATCTGAACTGGTAGGAAAGCACAAGCTGTACAACATTAGTGAAAGAAAAAGAAACAAAAAAGATCAATACTGGAAAGGTAAAAAAAAAAACAAAAATTAAGCACACTGAGATCTGAAGACGAACTCTTCAAATATTGAGATCTAAACACAATCTCTTCAAATATATCAACCAACATCCATTCAGACCTACAGGGGAAGAAAACCAACAACCGAAATAAAAAGTTTAAAAAAAAATATACATTAACTCAGATTTGGGGGAAGTCTCCAGTTCGCTCGCCCAAAATCCATGTCTCCCTCTCAGAAGCTCAGCTTGACCAAACTGCCCTCTCCTCCGACAAAAGCGCTCCCTTCAAACCAAAAGCCACCCAAACGATGCCAAAAAAGGTACCGGTCTGGCCAGATTTCTAAAGGTGGAAATGATTTAGGATTCTCGATGAAATCAAAGTGATGGACACTTCTAAGCTATTGTAAAAATGAACCCGTTCCATTTTCAACAGCCCATGAGAACTCCTCTGATCAGTTTAGGGGAGAGCGAGAGAGAGTATATATGCCTTCTCTTTTAGAGTGAATGGACCAGAAGCTTCTAGTTTAGGACAATTCTCGAATATCGGGCAGCGAAAATGCAGTAGGCGAGAAGAAAAAAATAAATAAAGCATGTGTGTGGCAGTGTACATACTGCATAGGTAGTAAATGGTAGTAGTCGGTGAATGATATATTGTTATTATATCATTTTCTTTATGGGTTAAGGCGGCGAGAAACAAAGAAATGGAGGGAAAGGAATAGGCCGTAGGGTTTTTTATTTCATTAAATGGTGTCGCAGGGAGGAATGATGGCTATATTATTGTGCTTTTTTTTTTCCTCTATAAAGTATAGACTAATAGATATTTAAAAAAAGTCTTTAAAAAAATTAAAATCTGAAAAAAAAAATAATGTTATACAACATTTAATATTTTTTTTAAATATATTGTCTTTTTATTTCATTAATCAATTTCATTTAATGATTTCTTTGCATGTATAATTTCAAAACATAATTTTTTTTTTAATTCTGAATAATTTTATTCTTTTAATAACAAATCTTATATTGATAACAAGTTTCATATTTTGAAATTTTAATATTATTTCTTGAATATTAAAGTTTATATTAGTACTAAATCTAATATTACGACACTATTAGTATTGTTATTAATAACACTATTAATACGAACTCTGTTTCTTACAATATTTTATTATGTTTAAATTTAGATTATATAAATATTGACAAAATTCGGTCAGTTTTAGTTAAATATTTAAGATATAACAAAACTCAAGAACTAGTGCCTTACTAGTGTGTATATATATATGTATATATATATAATATGGACCATATGGTGTAATTTGTAAACTTATAATGTTGTATATTTATTGGACTCATGTATTCATCGTAACTTCTAGTTCTATAAGCCTAGAAGTTAATATTATAAATTTATATATAGTATATGTAGTGGACTATAAGTTAAGACTAAGTCTATATACATGAATATTATAAATTATATATCTAACTTTTAGCTATTATATATATATATTATATTATATATGTATAAATATATACAAGTCGAGCTCACGAGTCGAGTCGAGCTTCATACGAGTTTGTTCACGAACATTAATCGAGCCGGTCGAGCTTTATACGAGTTTGTATCGTTTAATAATCGAGCCTAATTCTATGTTTACGAACGGCCCATTTAATATTCGATTCGAGTCGATTTCGAGTTTAGTTGAATCGAATTCGAGCTGCCTATCGAGTAGCCTGTTCATTTTACAGCCATAGTAATATATCCAATTAACGATATTGTAGTCCTTGAGATCTTTTATGTGATCGTGGCACACTTATACATGTATTTTTTGTATAACTCACAATGAAAATGAGTCTGTTAATAATTATATATTGCATTTATTGGTATCATATATTTATTGGATCATGACTCGTTAAGAATGAGTTGTTGAACTCGCTCGTTCTATTAATATATTAGATGATCGTGATAGAAACCTCGATGAGATAGTTGTACAAAGAAGAATGAGTTATAGCAATGCAATTTTAACCATATATTGATTTCATTTATTAGGAGATAAATAGAAGAGGAAAATGGAAAAAAAAAAAAGAAAAAAGAAAAAAAGCCAATTGTAATTTTATGAAAATAATGTTATAATTTTCTTTTAACTCTAATATTTTTGTGAATATTTCAAGTTGATTTTTTTGGATCATTTTTTAACTTCAACTACCATGAAACATTAATTTTAGTTTAATTAAGAAAAAAAATGATTACTTATTAAAATAATTGGATTGCTATACAAGGGTACTCTTTAAGATCCTGTTTAAAGCAAATCATGTTCAAGGACACCAAGCCCACGTTGTTGGAGGAAAGAGCATTGGTGCTTCATAGAATTTAAATTAATTCTGACGGCTAGTTTTAACAGATAAACGAAACAGAAAAGATAATATATTTTCTCAAAATATAGAGAAAACTCTAAATAATATTGATTAATAGTAAAATTCGAAATTCTTTTATGAAGCCCACAAACCGGACTTAAATAGCTGCAAAATTTGAAATTATGAAAATTTTTTCAAAAATGAAAAAATCTAAATTATTGTATGAGAAATAAATACATAAATAAACAAGAATCTTTCAGAATCACTTCTAAACTTGAAACTAAATATTTACTAATAAAGCAAGAATGAACATAAATCTATGATTTGTGAGACAATAGCTGATACCCCATATCAATTTGGGTTTGCACTATTCTCACCGGGTTGTAGAGAATTTGCCCTCGAATTCTAAACTTTCTTGTCTCGATTTTTTGGATGTCCAATTACACTAATTTTTCTTTACTTTTGTTATATCGTCCCGATGATCATGAAAAAAATAAAATTGATTTGATCGACTCGAAATAAAATAATATTGAACATCTTATACTCTAAAATGATGTTTCTTTCCCACATCTCAAATCCAAAAACAATATTTTACTAAGAAGAATTTGAAAAAAAAATCCTCAACTCTAAGAAAATCAACATAATTAATTATCTCAAAAGTTGTTTCATGATATTCAAATTTCAAAACTCCACCAACATTTTATTTTTTCAAATTTTTATGTTTTCAGTAAATCTAATTACCTTGTCTACTAGGTTATCTTCATTAGGATAGGTATCGTAAATTGGTATAGAGTTCCACCCTATGGAAGAATGTCCATCCTCAAACTCTTCTTCCTCATAGTAGTAAATCCACTCAATCTCATGCAACAAATTAATGAAATCTTCATTTTGAAAAGTACCAGGAAATTCTGTAAATCAACTCTAAAATCGAGGTCCCCATAACGCTTCTCTCGACCACAGTGCTCTCAGAATAGAGCATGATTATGATACGAGTTCTCAAAACTGGAATTGAAATCGTGATCTTTCCTCTCACGATCACCGATATCCTGCGCCGTTAGAAATCAGGTTAATTTTGTAACTTGTCTATGCAATTCCTCAATTATCACATATTGAATGCTACAAACACGGTGTGAGACTTCCTCGTTCAGAACCTGCACGACGACCATGACAACCATGTTAAACCCCCATGTAAGGCGGCTTCTAAAACCATGGCACATGTCCTAGCCATGTCCGGGACATGCCCCTTGATCATGCCACGAGCATGCCTTGGCTCGTGTCTTGTCACACATGGGGCGCCCAGCATGCTCATGGACTGGCCACATGCATGCCTTGGCCCGTGCCTTGACGCGCAAGGGGCGCCTAGCATGCAGGCCATGCGCATGCACATGCGCGTGCCACGCCTCGGACATAGCGAGGTTAGTGGCCATGCGCAACACAGCGCACGGCCAGGCATGCGCACGCCCATGCGCATGCCCGGGCACCGCTTGGCAAGGCGCACGCACGTAGGCGTGACCCTGTGCACGCACGCGGGCCGCATGGCCCAGCGCCTGCACGCAGGCCACACGGCCCAGCGCACACCCACAGGCTACATGGCCTTGCGCACGCATGCCACCCGCGTGGCCCTGCGCCCCCATCATGCCACCCGCGTGGCCTTGAGCCCCCATCATGCCATCCGCGTGGCCTGCGCCCATCCTGGCCGCATGGCCATGCACCCAGCCAGCGCACGCCCACCAGGCGCAAGCCCAGCCAGCGCACGCCCATGCGTGCACCTTTGTAGCCGGCCATGCCCACAGCCGCGTGGCCCTCTTGCCGCACGCCAGCGAGATTAGTGGCATGCCTTACAGGCATGCCATCCAGCGCACGGGCCCAGCCCGTGCCATGCAGAGCAAGCCAGTGGCATGCCCACCAGGCATGCCATCCAGCGCATGGCTCCAACCCGTGCCATGCAGAGCAGGCCAGTGGCATGCCCACCAGGCATGCCATCCAGCACATGGCTCCAGCCCACGCCTTGCAGCCAGCTCACATGGTTAGCCACCAGCAGGCCGAACATGGCTCCATGCCATGCCCACCAGCCGGCCCATACATGGCACCATGCCACTTGCTCATCAACATAAAAAAGTACCTTATGACAATGACTATCGGCTCGAACCTTGTATTTGGCGTTGCTTTAGTGATGGCCAGCTTCACTTGCTCATGGATGTCTCGAAGATGTTCTGCCATCTCAACTGCCTTGTGATTCAAACGACCTACAGGTGGACTAGGCGCTAAGTCAAGCACAATGGACAGGTTCTGACCATAGATAATCTCAAATGGCCATAGTCGTGTGATTCTGTTCTTGGATTTGTTTTAGACCATTTTTGCTTGGGAGAGAGAGCTAGATCTCATTGTGTTGGTTTATTTCCTGCCAAACTCCTCAAAAGATTGCCCAAACTACGGTTCACCACCTCAATCTGACCATTTGTCTACGGTGGCAGGCGCTACTGAAATTCAACTTTGTTCCCAATTTCTCCCATAAACTCCTCAAGAAATGGCTAATGAACTTGGTGTCACGATTTGAAGTGTTTGACTGGGAAATACCATGTAAATGAACAATATTATTGAAGTAAAGATGGGTGATCCGAGCAGCATCCATTGTTTTCCTACAAGTAACAAAATTGGTCATCTTATAAAACTTGTCAACCACAACCAAAATAGAATCCATGGCCCATTGGGTTCGGGGTAAGCCCAACAAAAAGTCCATACTGACATCGAACTAAGGGGCTTCAGGAACAGGTAAGGGGATGTACATGCCTGCATTAGTGAGAGCCCCCTTAGACCGTTGACACACATAGCATCACTCCACATAACGAGCCAAGTCACTGGTCGATTTGGGCCAATAGTAATTAGCGGATACCAGGGCCAATGTCTTATATCACCTAAAGTGACCCTTTCTATGAAGTTCACTAATAATTTGCTGCCTCAGTGAAAAATTTAAGATGCACAACTGTAATCCACGAAACAAATAGTCATTATGCAAAATAAAATTATTTCGTTGACCATCAGTTACCTCTTGAAATATCCTCCCGAATGAAGAATCTTTTGTATACATGTCACTGAAAGCCTTAAATCATGCAACTGTGGTACTCTTGGTGGTGAGGAGTAACATACAATGGCTTAGGCCATCTGCCACACAGTTCAGACTCCTTGATTGCCTCAATGAAAATGTGAACTCCTGTAAGCATGCTACCCACTTGGCATGCCATCTACTCAACTTGTGTTGGTCATTGATGTACTTCAGAGCCTCGTGGTCAATGATAAGGATGAACTCCCTTTGTACTAGGTAGTGATGCCAATGCTTTAGGGACAGAACTATGATGTAGAACTCTAGATCATAAGTTGAATAATTCTTATTTGACCCCGACAGCTTCGCACTGAAAAAGGCTATTGGGCTTCCATCCTGACTTAAAACATCACCAATGCCAACCCTAGATGCATCACAATTGACCCTCGAACACCTTCTCAAAATCTGAAAGTGCCAAAACTGGTGTCTCTGTCAACTTCTGCTTGACCAGTTGAAAATTGGCCTCTACCTTCTCAGACCACTAGAATTCACATCCCTTGAGGCCCTCTGTAAAAAGAGCAATCAAAGTACTGAAGTTTCTGATGAACCAGCTGAAGAAGGACACCGATCCATGGAAACTTCTGACATCGTGCAAGGTCTTAGGTTTGGGCCACTCCAAGACTGCATCTACCTTTGAGTTATCTACATGAACACAATCAATAGACACAACAAAACCAAGGAAAGTTATAGAGGTAGTAAATAAAGAACACTTCTTCTGATCGATGAACAGATTCTCCATTCTCAACATATCAAAAACTGCTTGGAGGTGATCAAAGTGTGTTGCCCATGTCGGACTATAAATGAGGATATTGTCAAAGTAAACTATAACAAATTTTTCCATAAAAGGCCGTAAAACCTGATGCATAAACCTCATGAATGTACTATGCGCATTGGATAGCTCGAAAGGGATGAATATCCATTCATACAACCTATGTTGTGTCTTAAACGCAGTCTTCCACTTATCTCCAGGCCTTATTCTGATCTAGTGGTATCTGCTTTTAAGGTCAAATTTTTAGAAGACTTTAGAACTAGATGTGGAATCGGAAACCTGTACTTCACTGTGATTTTGTAGATTATTCTGCTGCCAACACACATACGCCAGGGCCCATCTTTCTTCAGTAACAACAGGGCAAGGACTACACATGGGCTCACGCTGTCATGGATGTAGCCCCTTTCCAATAACTCCCCCACTTGATATTGCAACTCTTTAGATTCCTTGGGATTGAGGTGATACGCAAGTCGATTTAGCAAACTCGACCCTGTAACAAGTTCAATCTAATGTTGAATATACCTCATAGGCGGTAGTCCAGGAGGAAGATCTTCTGGCATCAAGTCAAAAAACTTTGTTAGTAAATCTAGACTCACTTTTGTTGCACTATTCCCACAAGTAAGAATTTAGATGAATTATGGCGGTTAGTTTCAATATATAATCGAAACAGAAAAGACTAGAGATTTACCCAAAATACAAAGAAAACTTTGAATATTATTGATTAATAGTAAAATTTAAAATTATTTAATGAAGCCCACAATCCAGACTTAAATAGCTGTAAAATTCAAAATTATGAAGATTTTTTCAAAAATAAAAAAAATCTAAATTATTGTATGAGAAATAAATACATAAGTCATTATTGGATTTGTCATCATAGTTAGAGACTCTGAGGGCAAAGTTCTAGCTACCGTGAGGATGAATAGACCATTATTTCCTGACCGCTACTTGCAAAAGCAACTGGAGCTCTTCATGCTACTATGTTTGGTCTGGATTTGGGAGAGTCATCCTACTGGAGGGTGACTCACTACATATTATTCAAGATATCATAAAGGATGAGGATAATTATTCAAGACATCATAAAGGATGAGGATAACTGGTCTAGTACCGGTATGGTAATTAGTGATATCAAGACTATAAGTTTCTAAATTTCGTCAAGTGGTCAACTCCTCGCATAAGAAGAAAGGCTAATAATGTCGCTCATATTTTGGGAAAAGATGCCGTACATCTCCGATGTGGAGGATTAACCGTCATCATGTATTCTTTCTTTGCTCTAAAGAATTCGATGCTTCATTTGGAGAAAAAAAAATAATAAAAAAAAAAAATTCTAGAAATGTCTCTACACATTTAATAAATCCAACAAATATTTCCAAAGAAAACTTCTACATACATAAAAAAAATTACATAAAGTAAACTTATAAATTGATATGATTTTATGAGATCCGTTAGATCTACTTTACAATAAAAATAATTTTACAATCTGACTTATCACATCAAATCACATCAACTTGTAGATTGATTTTTGTATAATTTTTTTGTAACTAAAATATTTTCTATGTCAAAATAATAATATGCATCCAACTAGAAAAACCAAATTAGATTCAAACTGTTTTATTATTATTTATAAACTATTTTATTACTATTTACAAATATTTGATATCATTTTATTACTATTTATTTACAGATGTTCTAAATTAACGAACAAACTCTGAATTTCTTTCACTTTCATGCTTTTAAATCCCTTATTATCTCACTAACGTCAATTAAAGTCGCAGGATTCCAAGTTCTCTCGTAACAGAAGACTATGTGCCTGCCAAAAAAGATGATTGAATTGGGTTTGAAATTATCAAGAGTATACGTACGTATTTATAAAATTTTGTCGTTGAGAATTAAAAAAACATGATGAAAATCATACCACTACGGTCTGGGGTGGTCATGAAAATTGAATTAAGCTTCGAGCTCCTAAAATATTTTTTAGAAATTATTTTTGGGAACATGTCTAATATTTCCTATTATTATTGAGTTTTGAGAAATGAGAAAAAAAATTGACTAAAAAAAATATAAAGTTAAAAAATCCTTTGAATATAATTTTTTTTTAGAGAAATACTCTAATAAAAAAATGATTACTAAAAGTATTCTTACAAACAAATGTAATTTGATGTGGTTTGTCAAATTATAAAATTACTTTTATTGTAAAACAGATTTGACGAATTACATGAAACCACGTCAGTTCGGTCTGATTTTCAATATATTTTAGAACTGAATCTGTATACACCAATTTTGAGAAATTGAGAACTGACACCGAATCGATTTATCATCAAAAATGAAAATTTCAATTTTATCGGTTTCGGTCTGATTTTTCCGGTCTTTGTCTTAGGCTTTTATCTATAAGTTTTTTTTTTTCTTTTATTTATGGTTTTTATAATTTTCTATCACTAATTTCAATTGTTAGAATTTAGTATTTATTATAAATAATTACTAATTAGTTATTGTCTAATTATATTAATATCCAACTTATTAGTAAGATTAACTTAGTATAGTATAATTAGTGAGATAAACTTATTACACTACACTTATTTCTATACTAAACTACTAGTAAGTAAGTGAAGTGGTGTTTAATTTATTTCCATACTATAATGTCTAATTTCATGTTATTATATTAGTTTCTAACTTATTTATATATTTGATTATATATGTTAGTAATAATATGATGGTTACATGTACTAAAGCTATTAGTTTATTTATATTATAGTACACAAACATTATTTTATAATAATTAATACATACTATTATAATATTAAATTTAATTATAATATTATAGTCTATATAAGTTAGACTACACTGTTTATATGAGTATAGATCAAATATGTAGAACTATATTTATAAAAACGAATATATATTAAAATTTATTATGCCAAAAAATGTAATTATCTTTTATATATATGTATAAATATATATATCAAAAGCAGGTTTATATTAATAAATTAATATTAATGTTCATGTTTAAAATTAAAATTTATATGTTGTATATATTGTTATAGTAATTTTATGTTATTATTATTATTATTTTGAATCAAAACATACCTCTATATTTTCATTAAGAAGAGTCAATTACAATTTTGTCCTGTAAAATCAAACTATACAGACCCTCAAGGCCATCTTCCATCTAGATTACCTCTTCATCTACATTCAATGCAAGCTTTGCTAAATAATCAGCTGCTTTGTTTGCCTCTCTAAAAGTATGAGTAAGTAGCCATTGAGGTCTATTATGTAATAAACCCTGAATATCTTCAATTAACTGACCTCCCCACTCCCAATTTTCATTTCTATCATTAATAGCTTTTACAATGCATAACACGTCTCCTTCTAGTTCAACTTCACCCATCTGCAGCTCATCACATATCTTCATAGCTTTCCATAAAGCAGTAGCTTCTGCTTGGGTTGCTAACATAACACTTGACTGTGGTATACAAGCAGATAGCAGAATGTTCCCTTCTTGATCTTGAAACACAATTCTAGCTCCCATCCTCTTACTATCATTCATAAAAGCAACATCCCAATTTATTTTTGTCAGCCTCTCCCTACGCTTCCTCCATCTCGCCACTTCTCTTTCTGCAAGATTTCTTCCTGGGTATTCTACACTATTTGCTGCCATATACTCAACTCTTGTCATTTCAGCTTGCTTAAAGATGCTAGCAGGACTATTAAAGCATGATTCAAAGATAAATTTGTTTCTCCTTACCAGATATTCCTCAAGACTATAGCAGTCAATTCCAATTCTTCCATGCTCAGAGATAGTGTCGTTTTTCTCAATTCAAACCCAAAATCCACTTCTTCTGATGGCCATTTCTGAACTGGACTACTATCTTCTACCCAAACATCCACAGTTGCACCACAGCTCTACAAAACATGACATATAGTTTCTTTATACTAATTACAGATAGGACAACAAGGATTTTCAAGTATTTTCCTTTCAAATAGGCTCCTTCTGGTTGGCAAGCAATTATTTAAGGCTTTCCAGATGAAAATCTTTGTAACCCCTGGGACTTTTAATCTCCAAATATCACTCAAACCTTCATCTACAACAAAAACCTTTGAGGACTCCCCCAACAGCCTTTTCCTCCTCTGCATTTCAAAATGATAAGCAGATTTCACATTGAAAACCCCATTCTTAGAAGGTGCCCATATTTGTTTATCTGATCTACCAGTTTTACTAACAGGTAACCACATATAATCCCAGCCTCCACTTTATTGAATACTTCTTTCACCACTTCCTTTTTCCACTCACCATTTTCCCCATCAATAAGCACTGCCACCTTATCAAACTCAGTGAAGCACTTGATAGGAGACTGTATTTTATAAGAGGACATTTGAGGAATCCACCTATCACCCCATATTTTAATACTCTCCCCATTACCCACCCTCCACACAAGCCCCTCTTTTAACAAATCCATAGCCCCCACAAGCTCCTCCAAATTAAAGAAGGTTTATTGCCCAGCTTTGCCTCCAACACACTAGAAGATTTAAAATAGTTGTCATGTAAGACCCTAGCAATAATAGATTCAGGATTTTGAAAAACTCTCTAGCATTGCTTTGCTAGAAGAGCTTTGTTAAAGCTCTCAAGTTCCCTGAATCCAAGACCACCATATTTTTTGAAGCTCCCATCTTATCCCAGCCCATCCACCTTATCTTTTTGTCATTTCCTTTGAAGTTTCACTAGAATTTCCCCATCTCAGTAGCTATCTCCTTGCATAGTCTTTTTGGAAGTGTAAAAACGCTCATACAATAAGTAGGGATTGATTGAATCACTGCCTTTAAAAGAACTTCTTTCCCAGTAGGAGACAAGAAGTGATTCTTCTAGTTGTTCAGTCTCAATCACACTCTATCTTTAATGCCTCTGAAGGTATCATATTTGGATTTCCCCACCATTGCAGGTAACCCAAGATACTTTTCAAAACTATTCTGAACTCTAGCACCCAAGTCTGTTATAATCCTTCCCCAATCCCTTTTCCTTCCATTTGCGCTGAACATAATAGTGGTTTTCTGTTTGTTGAGACATTGCCCCGAGGCCCTTTGATAAGTCTGCAAAATGCTTCTTATTTTCACCCATTCCTCCCAACATGCCCTTCCAAAGATAATGCCACACCTCCTCTTGCCACTGCCACACCTCTAATCAACACTGCTCCTTTTGCCTCATTTATTAAACCACTCAAACCTTTAGCATAGAATAAAAAGAGATAAGGAGAAAGAGGACAACCCTATCTCAGCCCTCTTGATGGAATAATCACCATTCCAGGTTGTCTATTCAGTAACACAGTATAGGAGATAGTGGTAATGCATGACATGATCAAATTAATCCACCTTCTTCTAAAGCCCATTTTCACCATTATTGCCTCAAGATAGCACCACTTTACTCTATCATAAGCTTTTGAAATGTCTAATTTCAGAGCCATCATCCCCATCTTGCCCTTTAGTCTAGTTTTCATAGAGTGAAGTGCTTCATAAGCTGCTACTATGTTATCAATGATTAATCTATCTGGGATGAAGGCACTCTGATTCTGTGAGATGACGCCATTTAACACTTTATTCAGTCTATTTGCCAAGGCTTTTGCAATGAGCTTGTACAAGACATTGCACAAGCTTATTGGCCTAAAATCCTCCACCTCCATAGGCTCAGATAGCTTTGGAATTAATGCTATGCATGTGAAATTTAATGATTTTTCAATCTTGCTATCATTCAGAAAACTCAAAGCTGCTTTACTAATTTCATCACCCATAGTCCCCCATACGTTCTGGCAAAAATAGGCACTGTAGCCATCTAGACCAGGATATTTATGAGGGCCTATATCTCTCAAAGCTGCCTCCACTTCTTCCCTATTGAATCTTTTTTCCAGCTTCTCATTCATACAGCTTGTTATTCTTTTATTGATAGGGCATATACATTCCTCAATTGTCTCCCTTGGTGGAGATTTAGTTCTATAAACTTCAGAAAAATGCCTCTTAAAAACCTCAGCAATCTCATTCTCCTCAGTTCTCAAAACTGATTGAGCATCCTTCACAAAAAGCACTTTCTTTCTTTTCTTCCTTTGATTGGCACAAGCGTGGAAGAACTTTGTGTGCTTGTCTCCCAGCTTATACCAATCCATTTTTTCCCTCTGCTTCCATCTTAAATCCTCCTACTCAAGCAATTTCCCAACCTCTTTCTTAAGTTCTTTCAATTCAGCTGCAACCTCAGGGCCTTCCATATCTTGCAATTCTTTAATCTTCTTTGTTAACTGCTCAATACTCCCCTCCCTTTCCCTATCCTTCTTTTTGAACCCCTTTGTTAGCTCACCACTGCATTTTACCGACAAACTCTACACCTGCTTAATAGGCTCAAGTGTCAACTGCTTCTTTTACCAAACTTTTGTCACTACCTTCTTACAATCCTCATCCTTTAACTAACTAGCTTCAAACTTAAACATGAATATTCTTCTCTTTTCCCCAATCCTTTCATTTCTTGCAGTCATTAACATAGGTTTGTGGTCTGAACTCCTTGCAACCAGACATTCCACCATTACTAAATGGAATTTTTCTCTCCATTCCTTGTTTGCTACATATTTGTCAAGTCTCTCTTTTGTAAAGATATGATCATTATGACCATTACTCCATGTAAAGCAGTCCCTCACATAACCCATATCAAAGAGATCATTTGCTTCTAGAGCCTCACGAAACATCCCCATTTGACCCCCAGGTCTCATCTATCCTCCTTTCTTTTCACCTTGTGTCAAAATCTCATTAAAGTCCCCTGCAACACACCAAGCTCTTCCCTCATTAGGTTTTAACCTATACAACAACTCCCATGTGAACTTCCTCTTGGCTACCTCAGGGTGCCCATAAAAACTAGTAAAACTCTATTCTTCTATATTATCATTTTTAACAATGGCATTAATGTGCCATTGAGAAAAATTGATAATCTCCACCTTTACTTCACTATTCCAAAAAAGTACAAGACCTCCCCTCCTTCCTAGAGAGTTAACCACAAAACAGCCATCCATTCTTAACTTGTTTTTTAGTCCCTCTACTCTTCTAGCTTTCACCATTGTCTCCATCAAAAAAATCAAATCAGGCCTATTTTCCTTAACTAGAAGGTTAAGGTCTCGAACTGTCCGAGTATTGCCAAGCCCTCAACAGTGCCATACGAAGATTTTCATTGGTCTTGGTGTGGTTGCTCAACAACCTCTACCAAACAATTAGAGTTCAAGCCTCCCATCTCAACACTTCCCCTTCTCAGCCTTTTCTCCCTTCCCTCCATAGCCCCCACCTCATCTACATTACCAACAACATTTCTTTTCAAAGTCAAATTAGAAGTTTGAGACTCACCTTGGGCTTTTTGGAAATGAGCCCTCATTTTCCAGCTACTAGTTCTCCCTTCTTATGTTCATTATCATTCTTCAAGCTAACTGAGTAGGATTCACTAGCAGTAGCAGGTGAGAAAACCTCCTTTGGATCTCCTGTTGAAATTACTGTTTTAGATACCAAAAGTTTTTCTACTTTAATCATCATCTGTTCCTCAACCCCTTGTGTCATCTCAGCCACCTCTTTTGTCTCTAAACCACTTTCCATCCTCCCCTTATCCTCTCTCGATACAACTCCACCAGTCACTTCCTCTTCATTATCCCCTTGATCTGCATTAGTAGAACTCCCTTCCATTCCTGATGCTTTTGATTGCCTATCTGCTTGGTTACGTCTAACATTTGAGGCCCTCATCCAAGCTCCAAATTGTTTTGAATCAACATCTGCATTTATACCCCCACCTCTCCACCCAAACACCCCTGCTTTGAGTGCATTATACAATCACATCGAAAGCAAATTCTAGGTAATTTTTCATACCTAAATGGAATCTAGAGTTGCTTCCTCTCAAAACTCACTGTTCGTCCTCGAGTTAAAGGTTTTGTAAGTTCACACTCCACCTTCACCCTCAGGTAATGACCCTAGGCCGCCTCATTCTCCTCACTTTCCACTTCTAAGACCTTCCCGATTGATTTACCAATCGCCTCCCCCATTTTGCAATTCATCCTTCCTAGTGGCAGATTGTATATCTGGATCTAAAAGATTGTCGTTGAGAAATCTAGGAGATGAGCCTGCGTGCTTCCATCGAAAGCTTTTAGAGCAAACAGATGGCTATCAAGCAGCCATGGACAGCTCAAAAGAACTCTGTTTCTATCTCCTCGGTTTGCGAAGGTCACCACAAAGGTATTTGTTCCAATCTCAGTAAATCCCATGCTCATATTGACTCGCCAGATCTTCATCATCATCTTCCTCACAGTTTCCTTACCAATAGTTCGATCTGAACAGATTCTTCCAACTAAGCTCCTTTCCCCATTTTTTCGTAATTCTTCCATATTTCCCAAATCCACCGCTATCGAAAGACTCTCCTCAACATTTAGTCTTTATCACTCCCATTCAACTTCAATTTCCACCATCTTCAACCTTCAGCACCATCGTCAATGGAAACTTCATCTCCCTTTACTCCACATGAGAATAACAGAGACTAACTAACTTCTCCTTTGTCGCCTACTGGAGGAGAGAGAGAGAGAAGATTTTTTGTAATTTTATGTTATTAGATCATTAATAATAAGATTTTAAAATTTCATGTTATATTGATTAGCAATTTAGCATATAATATATATATAATTTATAACAAATTATATATAATATAAAAAAGTATTTTATATATAATATAATAATTAAAAAATTATATATTTATGTACTGGTTTGGTCTAGTTTGAATCTGTGTTCTAAAAATCAAAACTGGAAATTGATCAAATACACCGGTTCAGTTGGGTTAACCGATTTTTCAATTTTTTTACACCACTAGTTTTGTTTGAGAGTTTGGAAAAATTGTGATGATTAGATAGTGATTAGATGAAAAAGTTAAATATTTAAAATTAAAAAGTATTTTGTGTGTGAGTGATGTTTCGAAAATGAAATATCTAAACATATAGAGTAATGCTTGATACAATCATGATTGTGCAAGAGTTGCGTACTCCTTTTAAAACAGACTGGGGTCCAATATTAAAATATTAATGTTTTCATTTGTATCTCATATTACTTAAAAAAAAAAAAATCTGCATTCTATAATGACAAATATTATTTTAGAGAAATATTTATGTTAATAAACAATGTCCATTTTCTTCTTGTTCTCTATAAGGGAATAGGGGTTTGGATAAACCTTTTAATTTTATTATCTATTTGGTATTTTAATTTTAATTTTTTATTATTGTTTTTAATAGGGAGATAATTACAAAATGAGAACTCAAGAGAGGAGGATAGAAAACTATGACGTCGTATGGCTGTACAAAACGGGGAGAAGTTGGGCAGGGCCGACTTAATAGGTTCGGGGCCTAAGGCTAGAATTTTGAGGGTGTTATAGTCACCATTGTCGATGGCAGAGAGTCACCATCGTCTGCTGCAACTGAGGAGAGTGGCCTTCGTAGGGTAAGGGGGAAGGAGGGGTGAGGCACGGGTCGAAGGGGAAAGGGAAGAAAGAACAAAAAAATTCAAAGAAGAAGAGAGAAACGTAAGGGGAGAAAGAGAAAAAAGAAAAAAAGAAGAAGAAAGAGATAGACACGTGGCACACTATCAGTGTGCCACATCTGTTTGTGGGATCCCTTTGTAGTTATAGTGTTTTCCTTTAAATTTTTCTGAATAGATATTTGAGTTTAGGATAAAATTTACATGAAATATGTAAATTTTAGTAATTTTTGAAGTTAGGATGCAAAATTCTTATGTTAGGGGTAAAATGGTTATTTTACTCTAAGTGTATATTTTTTTTCCATATTTCTAATTGTTAGTGATTAAGTTCTCACTTTTAGAAATTATTACTTTCAGTTGCTCGTGATCGCACTTGAGTTTTGTTTAGAAATCACGAAAATCGAGGTAAGTTAATGTTTAACTTACTATCAATTTAATGTGTATGTGTGATGAGTATAAAAACTATAGTGTATGTATGTTATCATATGTGCCATGCCAAGTCATTACATATTTATTTTTCACACAGAATTTATTCTATCATGAATTGTTCATTTGTTATACAAGATATTCTGTCACATTTTACTATACATTGCAAATATGTCTTGTTAAGTATGTTGACTGTTACATGTTATGTCATGTTAAAAATATTGTCTGTCACATGTTATGTCATGCTACAAAATATTTTCTGTCAAGTACGTCATGTCTTTCGACTTACGTTCATGTACGTTTTTGTATAGCTAAGTTATTGTTCAGTTCATAGTTATTGTTAAATCATGGTAACCCCATGAGATAAGAATACGCAATCATGGAAATTACATGAGATAAGAATACACAATCATGGTAACCCCATGAGATAAGAACACTCAATCATAGTAACTCTATGAGATAAGAATACGATATCATGATAATTCTATGATATAAGACTACTCTATCGTGGTAACCCCACGAGACAAGAATATCATGGTAATCCCATGAGATAAGACTACGTCATCGTGGTATCCCCACGAGACAAGGGCATTATGGTGATTCCATGAGATAAGAATATATTTCAAGTTTATGTTAAGTTTCAAATTATGTTCATGATAAGTAAAGAAGTCAGTTCAAGTTCATGAAAGGTTAAGTTTTAGTTCAACTTCAAGTTCATGTCAAGTTAAGTTTTAGTTCAACTCCAAGTTCATGTTAAAGAAAGAAGTCAGTTCAAGTTCGTACATAGTTAAGTTTCAGTTTAAGTTCAAGTTCATGTCAAGTTAAATTCAGAATTCAAGTCCAAGTTCATATTAAGTAAAAAAGTCAGTTTAAATTTATGTTAAGTCAAGTTTCAGATCAAGTTCTTGTCAAATCAAGTCTCAGTTTAAGCATGTTAAGTTCAGTTCATGCTTTAGTTTAAGTTATGTCAGTTATGTTATGTTGTATGTCAAGTTATGCTATGATTACTTATGATTTTGATTATGCATTCATACTTTTACTGCCATGTATGCATCATTAACCTGTGTGAATGTTTTTTTTTTAACTTGTTGAGATTTGTAATCAAATCTCACTATGATAGTATTAACTACCATTCCCCCCGAATGGTAGATCTTGTTATAGGATCTGAAGGAGAACCAAGAATCGACCAACTGGAAACGATCAACTAAGCGACGGTGCGACGTAGATGATAGTACATTAGTTACCTCAGATTACTATTTGTATTTGTGGAGTTCAATCTCCAGCACTCTTTTGATCGTAGCTATTTTGGACTAGTATTGTGATCTCAGTCGTTTAGTATGCCATTATATATAAAGTATGTTTTAAGTATTTGTGATATTTCAGTTTGGTGTATAGTATTGCTAAAGAAAAAAAAATTATTCACTGTGAATATTGCGTAATGCTAGATGCATGTTAGGAATATTGCATCTTATATGTCATGAACCAGACTAGGTAACCTTATGTTGCATGTCTCGACGCTTCAAATATCTGTCCGATCCCAAGCAAAATTTGGAGGCGTCACATTCTTCCACTAGGAACTTTAGGCAATTGCCTAACTTGCCTAATGGAAGAGCCGGCCCTGAAGTTGGGTAGTTGGGTTGGACTGATAAGAGTAGGTTAGGTGTATGCCCTCTGCCCAACTCTCGCTAGAGTCATCTAATTATTATTTTTACATATATTTTTTAATACATTTAAATATTTTTTAAAAAAATAAAAAAATCATAATATTATTAAAAAATATTTTCTTAATCATTAAATAAAAGAAACTAAAAAATAAAATAAAAAATTCGAGCGATAACACTGGGTGGTAAATTTGAGTGGTGAGTGCTAGATATAGATCTTATTTCATTTTGTCTCCTCTCATTTTATTATTATAATTTTTTTAAATTCTTATATAAAATCTAATAAATAATTTCATTTTTTTAAATTTTAAAATAATAATAATATTAAAAAATAATATTCTAATAATATTTTACTCAATTTATCTAAAATAATTTCATCTAATCCTATTATTCAAAAGAGTCCTAAAAACTTTTATTTTTTAATTTTTTATATGTTTTAAACATTCTTAAATATAATATATTTTAAAAAAATACTAATTTACTGATAAATACTTCTTTAATCATTAATTTTTATTTTTTAAAAGAAAAATTTTATCGGTTGATTTTGGGGTCCAATTCATCGGTCCCCGCCAGTATTTCCTTGTTTTTAAGCCTCAGCTTTCTCCAGTATCTGTCACTCTGTCACACTCTCTCACACATTTTCTGACTCTCCGAGCACGTTTTGCTCGGTGTTTTATGGTGGCGGAAGCTACCTCTTCATTCGCTTCCTCCCTCTCTGTGCGGTCGTCCTCTTCGTCTTCGTCTTCGTCGATCTGTAAAACCTCAAAACCCGTCTCTAGGCCCTTCAGCCTTGGCTTCGCGACGCCGTTTTCCAAGTTCCCGAAGGCTCTTAGAGCTACTACTCCTGGTTTTGTCGGTGGATACGCTCTCGGTGCCAAAATGGTTTCGGTGCCGGCGATCAAGCCCCTGACTTTGCTCGATTTCGAGACCAAGGTCTTTAAGAAGGAGAATGTCAACCTCGCTGGCCACGACGAAGTATGGATCTCTCTCTCTCTCTCTCGCTTTCTCTCGTAGTCTCTGGAAATGTATGAGGGGAAGTGTGGAAAATTATTGCTAATTTTTTTATTACCTACTCGATCAAATGTCGGCATTTCTTGATGATTTGCATTAATCTTGAATTTAATTTTCCTGGCACTTTCTCGGGAACCAAAAAGAAAGGTTGGGTTTTTTTTTTTTTTTTTTTTGTGGGGAAATTTTCTTGACTTGATAAAATTTTTGGTATGTTGGATGTATACATAGAGCACGAGGGAAATAAAGTACAACTACAAAGAAGATCGATTCTTTTCCGAAGTAGATACATGTGTTTATGCATAAGTTTGCATGTGCATGAATATATGGTTATCTCTATTGTATATCATGAATGATAGTTTATATAATTGTTTTTTTTATAAGCATTAGTGTTATATAATTGTTTTTATTTATTTATAAGTAAAGTGTTATATAATTGTTAATGCAGTATATTGTGAGAGGAGGGAGGGATTTATTCCCTTTGCTGGCGGATGCGTTCAAGGGGATTAAGCAGATTGGTGTTATTGGCTGGGGTTCCCAGGTAGATTAATTACTCTCAATATTATCTCTTGGTTAATTAAATAACTACTTGAGTGGGTTTACGTGAATCGTTGATTTTTGTATTCATTGGCTGCTATTTCGCAGAGGTATGTGAATTTTGTGCCAAGCACTTGTCTTTTAAGTTTGGAAAAGATTATTATCTGAATTATAACTTTGTTTGTACGAGTCGTATGAATCTGAGTTATATATAGCGATTTGAGTTATTGGTGAATTGGGAACTAATAAATATATCCCTATTAGTCGGTGGTGCTATTTCTTACTCTAGGTTTTTTAGAAGATAATTTAGCAATAATTTGCAGTATATGATTAACGTTCCCCTAAGTTGGTTGCTCTTTCCTGAATACTTTTTATGTACCTGGGTTGTTCCCTCTTGGTCTCTAATAAATTCATTTACTTATAAAAAATGTACTTGATTAAAAATTACTTTTTTTTCTACACTTGATTAACGAATACTTATTAGTTAGTTACTTGTTTCTACTAAAG
Source organism: Pterocarya stenoptera (assembly GCA_003123785.1). Classification (NCBI taxonomy): domain Eukaryota; kingdom Viridiplantae; phylum Streptophyta; class Magnoliopsida; order Fagales; family Juglandaceae; genus Pterocarya; species Pterocarya stenoptera. The sequence continues at coordinate 198,926 of QEOT01003032.1, forward strand.
TTACCACATGCGAGCTGTTCTATACAGTATGCCTCTTTCTTATGTACTTTCAAAGGAAAAAAAAAAGGTATGTAAATCAACTCACATACCCATATAAATCTTACCTCTTTGCTCCTCCAGCACCCCATACTTATGGAGGCTGCTGGTGCCATTTGGTCCAAAGGCCGTTAACTGTTTCTTATGCTTGTATAATTTGTTTTCTCCCCACAAATTATAACTTTTTTGCCCTTAATTTCTTGTCAAATGGAAGTTTGGACATCTCTCCTCTGTATAGGTATGGTAATCTCTCTTTCTTCTGTTTAGGGGCCCGCACAAGCTCAGAATTTAAGGGATTCTCTCGCTAAAGCAAAATCTGATATTGTGGTCAAGGTGAGTCTTATTTTTTTTATTAGTTTTAATGGATTTTGTTCGTTTGTCGTTTTTCCTATCTTCTGTTTTGGTTGACTTGTATTTTCTTCTATCTAATTGATGATTCATATGAGATTTATTGTATCTCTCCAAGAATGATTTTTTTAATCTATTAAAACACAGATTGGGCTGAGGAAGGGTTCCCGTTCTTTTGCTGAAGCTCGTGCAGCTGGCTTTACTGAAGAGAATGGCACTCTAGGTGATATATGGGAAACTGTCTCAGGAAGTGATCTTGTGTTGCTGCTGATTTCTGATTCTGCACAGGCCAGTTGATTGTGCACTTGAATTTTATATTCCTGATTATTGGTTTGAACCTTATTTTCTCCCCTTGTGTGAGGTGTGAAATGTTGTACTGTAATCCTGACCCTGCCACTATTTCATTCCTCTCTCACACTTGGATTTTCTAGAGCTTACTGCTTCTGCATAAAAAATCAGTATGTAGAAAGAAAAAGGGATAAGAAAGAACACAAGACATTCATTCCTGCTGCAATACATGCTTGAAACTTGGGCCTCGTTTGGTTATACAGATGAGATGATATGAGATGAAAAATTTGTAAATAGTAGTGAGATAGTTTGTGAATAGTAGTGAAATAGTTTGAGTTAAGATATTTTATAGAATTTTGGGAAATGAGAGAGAAAATTAAAATATTATTAGAATATAATTTTTTAATATAATTTTTGTTTTGCGATTTAAAAAAATTGAATTGTTTCTTGTGTATTGTTTGGAAGTTTGGGAAAGTTGTAATGATTGGGTAATGATTAGATAAAAAAGTTGAAAAGTTGGAAAACTTGAAATTGAAAAGTGTTCGTGTTTGAATAGTGTTTGGATATTAAGATGAGATGAGATGAGCTGAGATGGGTTAAGGCCAAATGTGAAACCAAACGGGGCCTTACAAAAGTTGCATTTTCCTTAATGTCTGTGATGTCAACCATCCAAAAATTCAACCTTGTTGGACATTTTCTGATAAGAAGGAAACCTGATGGTAGAAATTTCATGTTGATTTTCTTATCTCAGAATTCCTGCATGATTGCGTGTGATGACCTTGGTCCAAATGCTTAGCTTTATTAAATATCTGCATATTTGCCTTATCTCTCTGTCCATTCTTTGGCTATTATTGTTGTGACAGAATTTTGTGTTGGTTTGAAGTTGCTGCGTTGATATATTCACACTTGAGTTTTATGATTTTTTTTTCCTGCCTGTCACTAGTCGTTAAACTTGATGAATTTATCTTTAATTTAGGCTTCTTTTTTTTCCCTTGATGCTTCTCTATTTTGTTCCCAATATTAAGATTTTTCACTTAAATGGATTTAATTTTACAAAAATTTCAAAAATTTCAGGCTGATAATTATGAGAAAATATTCTCCCACATGAAGCCAAACAGCATTCTTGGGCTTTCACATGGTTTTCTTCTAGGCCATTTGCAGTCAATGGGACGTGATTTCCCGAAGGAAATTAGTGTCATTGCTGTTTGCCCTAAGGGAATGGGTCCTTCCGTAAGGAGACTTTATGTCCAAGGCAAAGAGATAAATGGTGCAGGCATTAATTCAAGTTTTGCAGTTCACCAGGTGGCCTATCTATCTGTCTCTGTGTCTATCTCTTTCTCTCTCATTCATCTTAACTCATTATTCAGAGTCTCTGCAGGATGTTGATGGTAGAGCCACAGATGTTGCCCTAGGATGGTCAGTTGCTCTTGGTTCTCCTTTCACATTTGCGACTACACTAGAGCAGGAATATAAGAGTGACATCTTTGGGGAGCGTGGTGAGTGTAGCTTCCTATGGTGTTACATCATTTTCCTTTAATACTTGATCCTCAACTTTTAGCTCTTCGGAACTATAGGCATTTTGCTTGGTGCCGTCCATGGAATTGTGGAGTCCTTGTTTAGAAGGTATACAGAAAATGGAATGAGTGAAGATCTGGCTTACAAGAACACTGTTGAGTGCATTACAGGAATAATATCAAAGACCATCTCAACCAAGGTTGGATTCTAGGGCTGAAATTGCAAAATTCTATCTTTTTCTTTTGCATCTGTGTTTATATGTATTATGTTGGAGTATCTTTATTGATAATGGTTTGATGTTTCTTCCTTAAAGGGCATGCTGGCTGTATACAACTCCTTGTCTGAAGAGGGCAAAAGGGAATTTGAGTCTGCGTATAGTGCATCATTTTATCCCTGCATGGACATCCTGTATGAATGCTATGAAGATGTGGCCAGTGGTAGTGAGATCCGCAGTGTTGTGTTGGCTGGGCGTCGCTTTTATGTATGTTCTCTCATATATTTATGGAAAGTTGTTTTCTCATATATTTATGATGGCAAGTTAATATGTGATCTCAATGTGGTACCGCCCAAGAATTTGTTATTTTATTGCTTTTAAAACTTTTTGGTTGTCTCAACATATATATATGTATATAAAATTTACGATTGTCTCAGATCTTTCTATCATTAAATTTAACTCGGATAAAATTGTTATATGTAGTAATCCTTCTTGTGCCTTATTTTACAGGAAAAGGATGGTCTACCAGCTTTCCCAATGGGTAAAATTGATCAGACTCGTATGTGGAAAGTTGGTGAACGTGTCCGATCAGCTCGGCCAGCAGGAGACCTTGGCCCATTATATCCCTTCACTGCTGGTGTTTACGTGGCATTAATGATGGCACAGGTGTGAAACTCCTTAATTAAGGAGAAGCTACTGTGAAGTTCAGTTGCATATATACTTATCAAAAAAAGTTTCAATTGCATGTATGTCTATAGGATATGATTACCCTGCACAATGCATGAGTTTTGAAGCTTTCTTGAATAAGAACAAAATCTTTTCTGCATGCTATCTAACATATTTCTTTCGAATATTAAAAACTCCAGATTGAGATACTGAGGAAGAAAGGGCACTCGTACTCTGAGATTATTAATGAAAGTGTGATCGAGTCGGTTGATTCCTTGAATCCCTTTATGCATGCTCGTGGAGTTTCTTTCATGGTTGATAATTGTTCGACAACAGCACGATTGGGATCAAGGAAATGGGCTCCACGTTTTGATTACATCATCACTCAACAGGCCTTGGTTGCAGTGGACAACGGTGCACTCATAAACAGGGATCTCATCAGCAATTTCCTATCGGATCCTGTGCATGGAGCGATTGAAGTATGCGCTCAACTGAGACCTACAGTTGACATTTCGGTGCCCCCAGATGCAGACTTTGTGAGACCAGAGCTGCGCCAGTCTAGCAATTAAAGCTTGGGTATAACGCTAGATGGCTAAATAAAATTCCTTTTTGAAGGATGTTTGAGGGTGAGTTATTCTAAAAATTTGGAGTACTGTAGCTTTTACTCAAATATAATATGCTTGGCTGAGTTATTAGATCAATATGAAGAGCCCCTATGTGTTTATGTTCCTTAATCGTTCTTGACTGTTAATGGAAGGCAACGTGGCACTGTTTGTTCTATTAGTGTTGTGACTAAATTATGCTGTTGGACATCTTTAGGATAATTGCATGTCTTGTCTCTATAAGGTTGTAAGGTTGTATTTTATGTTTTTTTTCCCTGGTTACCATACAAACATGTGATGTTTGGATGTTGGTTAGAGAAATGTTCATCAATAGTGGTGAAAACTTTTGACAATAGGTTTTGAAAGAGTTTTGTAAAAGCAAAGCGGGGGTAGGAGTGTAACTGGTCCGGTTTGGTCCGATTTTGGACAAAATTTGGGACCACACTTGTATGCACTGGTTTTGCATTTTCAAGAATCGATTTTGCACCGGTTACCCTTCTAAACCGGTATTTCCGGTTTTATCAGTTTCGGTCCGATTTTCCAGTTTTAATATGCTATATTATATATTATATAATATATATAATAGTATATTATAGTATATAATACTATAGTGATAATATATTGTAGTATATTATAATATATATTATAATTGTATTATAGACTATAGTGATATATTATAATATATAATATAGTAATATATTATAGTATATTATAACATATAGTAATATAGTATTAGTATAACTATTAAGACAATATACTATAGTGATATAATATTTTAAAATTTAATATTATATTAATTAGTATTTATCATATAATACAAAACTATTTTATATATAATTATATATTATATATAAGAATTATATATAATATAAAAAATTATAATATATATACATATGAACTGGTCTGGTTCGATCTGGTCCGGTTTTAGAAAAAGAAAAATCAGAATCGGATCGATTCTGACCGGTTTTAGGAAAAATAAAACCGGTATCGGATCGAACCAAACTCGATATGGACCAAGTCCACTGATTCAGTTCGGTTTACCGGTTCACCGGTTTTTTTTTTTTTTACACCCCTGGCGGGGGATACATTAATAATATATTTGATATAAAAAAGTTTTAGTAGAATTTTTATGAAAGATGTAATAAATAGTTAAGAAAAATGAAAATATAAAAGTTCACAATGATTGAGGCTGGCCTAGATCGGTTCTCGTGGTTGCTTGGTTATGGTGACCAAGTTGGCCATCTTGTGGTGGCAGCCATTAGGGATGGCGGTTCTTAATTTCTTTTTGTTTTTAAAAAAATATTATTTGGGAGATGATTTTTTGAGATTGTGTTTCTGACAATGCTGAGGTATTTTTACATTGCACATATTTCATGTTTGTGAATGAAAGCTCTCTAGAAATCACACAGCTTAGCCGACGCGACCATGCGTTGTCGCATCCCACCGCATTTGGCTACAACTTAAAACAACAAGATGTAGCACACCACAACCAACTAGCATTTGAGCCATGTTGTTGGTTTGCTGGATCAAGTTGAGGTCTTCCTCAATGTGTTTGACCTGCTTGATAAGTTCATTTGGGTGCTGGAAGATCTGCTTGAAGGTAAGGTCGTTTTTTCCTCTTCTAAAATTTCCAAGCTGTTAGTATAAAGGTTACCAATTCCTCAACTTCAAGGAACTCAACAAAGGTGTCCATCAAATTGCTAAACACTTGGGCATGCACTTTGGATTTCTAGAATTTCAGGCTCTGGCTCCAAAGTCCAAACATCTTGGGCAGCAGGGCAGGTCCATAGTGCATGTTCTATAGATTCAGGTTGGCATCTACAGATTTGGCAAGATTCCTTTGATGTGATTCTTCTCTTGAAGAGCTTTGCCTTGGTAGGAGGGGCGTCTAAGCAAGCCCTCCAAAGGAAGGTCTTAGCAGTTGGGGGAATTGGAAGCTGCCATAGTCTTGTCCATGGACTGGTTTCCTTGTTGGATCTTGATGAATGGCTTGAGGGTTAAGTGGCCATCTAAGATTTTAGGTGATATGCACTCTTGACAGTGAAGTCTCTCAAGGTGGTACATCTCCAGATCAGTTTGTCAGGTGTGGGGTAGGGGCTGAGGGGTATTCTTTTGATGATTTTAGCTTCCTCCTTGTTGATGATGGATTTCACCAGGGGCTGGTTCCATTGATTAGAATGCCTATCTATGAGATTGGCAACTAAAGAGTTTTCAGGTAGGTATTTAATAGCACTTTGGATCTTGAAGGTGGATAATTGGGGGATCCATTTGTCCATCCAGGTTCTAGCAGATTGACCATTGCCTATGCCCTATATTAATCATTCCTTGAGCAAGGGAAGGGCAGACATGAAACTTTGCCATAGGAAGGAAGAATTGTGACCAATTTTTGCTGACAGGATTGTGTCTCTTCTGAAATATTTCTCTTTAAGCTCTCTGGCAGCAAGGGAAAAAGGGGAGGAGATGATTCTCCAATATTGTTTGGCTAGTAGAGCACAATTGAAGTGTTCAAAGTCCCTAGTCCTACACTTCCATGATTCTTTGACTTACTCATTTGCTCCCAAGCCACCTAGTGGATTTTTTGTTCTTCAACCTGTTGACCCCACCAAAAATACCTTGGTAGTTTACTAATCTCTTGTAGCAGCTTTTTTGGCATTTTGAAAATGTCCATGCAGTAGGTTGGGATGGATTGTATGACTGTTTTGATTAGTGTTTCTTTCCCTGCTTGTTACAACAATTTGGATTTCCAGCTAGTGACTTTTGTGTGCACTTTGTCCAGGATCCCCTTGAAAGCATGACACCTTGATCTCCTTACCAGAATAGGTATTTCTCGTAGGTGTTGGTGCCTCTAATTCCAACAATATTGGTTATTATTTCCTCTGTTTCCTCTCTTGTATTGCTGTTGAATAAGATTGATTTCTTGTGTTTATTCAATCTCTGCCCAGAAGTATCCTCATAGAGATCCAGTAGGTGATACAGTTGGCTTCACTCAATAGAGTTAAAAGTGAGTCATCTGTGAAAAAGAGATGGTTAATGTGCAAATAGTTTTTCCTGATTGGGAGTTCTGAGATGAGAACTGAAGCTTTAGCTTGGTGGAGGAGGCAACTTAAGGCTTCAGAGTATAAGATAAAAATGTAAGGGAAAAGGGGATCCCCTTGCCTTATACCTTGTGTGGGTCAAAAGGGTTGTTGTGGTGCCCCATTTATGATAAGAGAGTAGGATGCTGATGATATACATTTCAGTACAAGATAAGTCCAACCAGCTGCAAACCCCATTTTTTTCATAACAGATTCCAAAAAGGTCCATTTGATACGATCATAGGCTTTACTCATATCGAGTTTCAAGACCATGTAACCATCTCTTCCTTTTAATCTGGACTTCATTGTCTGTAATGACTCAAAGGCTACAATAATATTATCAGTTATGAGCTTGCCAGGGACGAAAGCAGTTTGTGTGGGGGAAATAATGTATGGCAGTATGGTTTTCAGTATGTTGGCTAGAGATTTTGTAATGATCTTGTAGAGGACATTGCAAAGGCTAATTGGTCTAAAGTCAGTGACTTGTACTAGGTTGTGATTTTTCTCAGGGATAAGGGCAATGAGGGTTTCATTCAAGCTAGAGTCCCATTTGCCCCCATTTAGCATTGCCAAAGTTGCCTTACAAACTTGAGGTCTAACTGAATTCCAATACTTCTGATAAAATAAGGTTGGAAAGCCATCAGGCCCTAGTGAACCTAAGGGCTTCATGCTATGAATTGCATCCTTGATCTCTACCTCAGTGAAGGCTCTAGAGAGAAATACATTCATTTCCTCTATTACCACTTGGGGCATAGAGTCAAGACATTCCTCTAATTTGGTTGGTCTAGATGTGGAGAAAAGATCCTTGAAGAAGGTTTGGAAGATATGACAGATGGTTTGGGGATCAGTAGATTCTAGTCTTGAGTTGGAGAGGATTTTATTGATGGCATTGGTTTTTCTCCTTTGATTTGCACACTGGTGGAAAATGCATAAGTTCATATTTGAAATCTAGCCAATGTTGACTGCCCCTAGCTTGAGAAAACGTCCCCGTAGGAGTGGCTTTGTGATATTGACCTCAACTCAAATTCTTAGGTAACTACCCCATTCGAATTCGTCTGAGTTAGCCTAAATCTCTAGGACTTTCCCCATGACAGAAGCGATCATTCTCCTTACATCTTTACTCATCCTTACGAATGGGAGGTTGTGAATTTGAATCCAAAAAGGCTCACGCTAGAATTGCACTTCTGAATGTGACAGAGTTCCATCAAGCTCATTGAGGTAAACCAGATGTCGGTCGAAAGACCATGGCCTGCCTTGTAGCAGTTTCTCCTTGTCTGAATGCTTGTCCAATTCCAATAGAAACTTGTTAGAGCCAATCTCCTTATAAGTTAACCATCCTTTTGTGTTCCATGCCTTTGCCATGGTGGACCGGAACGCTTCCCTGTTAACAACCTTGTCGTTGAAAACCTTAGCTAGGAGGTAGTGCTGCCCTTTGACACTTGTGGATAGAACTGCCTTATTTGGGAGTACTAGCTCCTCTTTCTCTTTTTCAATTAGTTTTAAGGTTTCCAAACATCGTGTAATGTCCTCCGTCGCCATGCCAAGCTCACCGGACTAAAGGTCAGTGAGATGCCAGCTTTGTCAAGGACAAAGCAGAGTTCCTCACCTTAGAGAGGAGCAAACCTCACCCTGCGTAGAGGAGAGGAGGAGAATCGGGTTTTGTATATGTGGATATTAGTTTATTGGTCTATAATCCCTTTTATTTTATTTTTTGCACTGTATTTATTGTAATGGATTGTTTATCAGGGACCCCACTCGTTCTTATGTGTCTTGATCCTTTTATATTAATAAAATGTTTCTTTTTAATTAAAAAAACTAATGGCCATAACATAGAACACAAACATCTTAAAGCTAAAAGCAATTGTGTGGTTGCTATTGAAAAAATTAACAGTTGTTGTGAAATTAAAGAGAAGAACTTAGCTCTTTAGGAGCTTAATGCCATTCACTTCTAATCTCTTGTGTTGTATAAATGTTCTTCAAGACACCTTTTTATAGGCATAAGGGGATAAGGAATAAGAAAGGGTGATACATTCATGAATTTAAAAACCCAATAGTTGATACATGAATGGGTTATAATTCTAAATGGTGGACTCTAATTGGTCATTCACCAAATTCATGTATACATTTACAACACTCTCCCTTGGATGACCATATACAAAGAACATGCCTCGTCAAAACTTTTCCAAGAAAATACCAGATGAGAAAAAACCAATAGTAAAGGAAAAATAATATAATATTCTTATGTACCTTGAAATGTTGTAGGATTGCCTTGTTAAAACTTCTTAAAGGAAAATCCAATGGAAAAAAACTTTAGCAAAAGAAAAAGAGTATAATCCATTTGATTATTTTCTTCCCCTTAAAAGTATGTAGAGCTTCAATCGTTTACGGTAAAATATCCTTGAATTGACGCATTCTAATGTTGTGTTCCAACTTCTTAAATGTTGCAGTTGGTAATGTTTTAGTGAATAGATTCATTAAATTATCACATGATTGTATTTGTTCGACATCAATATCGCCACTTGTCTAGAGCTCATGTGTATAAAAGAACTTTGGCAGGATATACTTGGTTCTATCACCTCTAATATAACTTCCCCTCATTTGTATGATACAAGAAACATTATCTTTATATAATGTTGTTGGACTATATTTGATTGTGGATAAATCACACTTTTCTTGAATGTATTGAATTACTAATTTTAACCAAATGCATTCCCCGTGCTTCATGAATTGTAAGAATCTTTGAGTGATTGGAAGAAATAACAACTAATGTTTGCTTGACAAATTTTCATGAAATAGTAGTACCACCACAAGTGAATAGGTATTTTGTTTGTGATTTTCTTTTATGTGAATTAAAAAACCCGAGTAATTGACTGAGGATTCGATTCTTTTGGATAGAACAATCTCATGTTAACTATTCTATGAAGGAAGCGTAGAGTATCTTTGACCCTATTCTAACGCTTTCAAGTTAGTGCAGAGCTGTAACTTGCTAGTAAATTAAATAAAAATACAATATCTGGTTGTGTACAGTTTGCAAGATACATCAAAGCACCAATTGGATTTAGGTATGGTCTTCAGTGTGATACACCATTATGATAAGTGATGAGTATAGATGGTGTATGAAATCCTACATTATTTGGGAATAAAAAGTTATTTTTCTTTATAATGTTCCAATGTGTATGGAATCCCGCATTATTTGGGAATGAAAAGTTCTTTCATTGCCATCTTCTTGAGGGCGAAATGAGTATTTTTTCACATCTATGATTGGACAACTATTGTAATACTTAAATGATGAGCTTTATTCATGTAAAAATGATTCAAGACTTTTTCTATATATGTTGATTGATGGACAAGAACTCCATTTGAAAACCCAAAGTCTTTCATTTCAAACTTATTTTTTAAATAATTTGCGGCTTTCATGAGCTATTCTAGAGTCCCAACAAGATTTCAATTATCTACATATACTGAAACAATAGCAAATCCTGAATTTGACTTTTTGATGAAAACATAAGGGTAAATTGGATTATTTTCAAATCATTCTTATATTAAATATTCATTGAGACAATTGTACAGCATGCACCCGAATTGTTTTAATCTATATAAGGATCTTTGTACATTGATAAAATAAATACTTCAATAATTTGAATTATATGCTTTAGGACTTTTATATCCTTTAGGGATTTTTATCTAAATATCATTATTCAATGATCCATATAAACATGTTGTAAAATATTCATTAAATGCATATACAAACTTTTTTTGATTACCAAGCTGATAAAAAATATGAATGTAATTGCATCCACTACAAAAGAATATGTATCTTCATAATCAATATCAGGTTTTTGCGAGAAACCTTGTATAACAAGTCATGCTTTGTATCTTACGATTTTATTTTTCTTATTACGCTTATATTCAAATACCCATTTATATCCAACAGGTTCAAATGCTTCACATTGTACTAGTGAATTCTACATGAATTATATTTTTCACTTTAACCAATCATTTATAGGTCGACATTCTTTGACAGTTTTTGGTTCATTTTTATCATCACTTTTGGTGATATCTAGAGCAATTTTAAATCAAAGTATGTTGTCAACAAAAAATTTATTTCTATCAAATAATTATCACATACTTACATAATATATCGAGATGTTATTATTTTCAAGTACAATTTCCTCTTTAGGGGATAACTTTTCAAGAGATAACTCTTCAAGAGATTCCTATTTAGGGGTTTGTATTTTAGGAAAATTTTGTACAAAAATTTTGGATAGATCTTGATTGTCCAACAGGGACACCGATTTTTGCTGGAGTATTAGCAGCCGGAATGTGAGACTTCATTATTTTCTTATTGTCAGTAAATGCATCCGATAATTGATTTGCAATAGTTTGTAAATGAATGATCCTTTGAACTTTTAGTTCACATTGATTTGTACAATGATCAAGATGAATAATATCAAAGTGTTTCATGTTATTTGTTTTTGTGTTTCTGAAAACTTTTCTCTCCTTAATGGTGGGAAGACTGTTTTATTAAAATGATAATTTTTAAAATGAGCATTAAAAATATTTCCAGTTAAAAGTTCAATATATTTAATGATGGAAGGGAGAACAAAAACCAACATAAATTCGAAGTCTACATTGAGAACCTATTTTAATGCGTTGGGAACATGCAATTAGAACATACATCTTAATGTGTTGGAAATATGCAATTAGAACATACAAAGCACAACCAAAATCGATGATGCAAAAGATTTTGTAGTTGGCCAAATGCAAGTTGTAATGAAAAATAGTTATTATAGATAGTTGATCTTATTTGAACTAATGATGCAGCATGCAAAATTAAATGTCTCCAAGCATAGAGGTAGCTTTGTTTTCCAAAGTAATGGTCGATCAATTAATTGCAAACGTTAAATAACTAATGACTTAGCTATACCATTCTAAGTATATGTATGGGCAACATGATGTTCAACATTAATCTCAATTGACATACAATAATCATCAAAAGTTTTATATGTAAATTTTCCTACATTATCAATCTAACAAAGTAAATTGGATAATCAGAAAATTGAGCTCGTAATATAATAACTTGTACAATGCAACATTTCGAGTAGAGAGTTGAAAAACATGTGACTATCTAGTTGATGCATCTATTAAAACCATAAAAGGAGATGGCCTGATAATTAGCTTTCATTTGGAATGTGCTACATATAAAATAATCACTTGGTAAAAGAATCTTCTGATTCTTTAAGGAAAGTCCATATGAATTCTCAATTATTCGATGCATCATGATTGATCACAGATGACCAAGACAATCATGCTAAAGCATAAGAATCTTTGGATCAGAGCGCTTTTGGTGCAATACAACATGTGATTCAATTGTTTTAATTATTGTATAATAAAACCTAGAAGTGAAAGCTGTTAGTTTTTCTAATATGATATTCTGACCCCAATTTATTGTTGTAACGTAAAGATATTCATCACTGCTTTCATTAGTGGATTTAACATGATGACCATTAAGATGAATATTTTTAAATTGATTAAATTTCTTCTAGATTTTGAAAAATATATAGCATTGTTAATACAAAATTTTGTTCATTTTGGTAACAAGATATTGGTCCTTCCAGAGCCTTCAATTAGATCTATGACCCATATATTGTATTGACGTTGGCTCTATTTAACGTTAAATATTGATAATATTTCTTATATATCCTTAAGAACTGTGTGTATTGTACAACTGTCTTGGAATTAATCAATGTATCAATAGACTCATATCTCATTATAAACGAAAATACGTATAAAAATTTAGTAATACAAATTTTTTTAATAAGATGTATTAAAAGATAACAGTTCAAACATAATGTGATTATATTAAAGGAGGAAAATTAATTGTTATGGCTATATGCATCACAAATCAAAATATCATTATCTCCATTTAGATCTACAAAGAAATAAAAAATATCGAGATGATGAGATTATAGGAGGATCACGATCTTCTGGCACATGTATCACTTAAAGTATTGGTGAATACCATTGCTTTAGAGCGATCATTTAGGAATGCTCCATTTCATTCCTTTTTAGTATTTCCAAGAGTCCTTCATCAAGATGAATATGAGCATCAAGAATCTATGATAAATAATTGTTGCTATAAATATTGAGGACAATAGATTTTAAGTTTTGTAAGATTTGACATGATTTATAACAAATATATTAAGTATTGAAAAGAAAGAAATATTTAAAATGGAACTAACATATAGAAGACAAGAATATTCATCACATTGATATGGTAACATTGCTCTATATAATATCACAAAGATCATATCAAGATTCTACAGAACGATTTATATTGCAATAAGCAAATATCAATATTTATTAAAGAGAAACTTACAGTGGTTCAGAAAATGTTACACAAATATCTTTCCAATAATTAAAAGAACACAACGATTGGTTAGAATCTCATGCTAATAACGTTTTGTGAAATTAAAGAGAATTAGCAAGAGAATACAAAGATTGTAATATAAACTTAGCTCTTCAGGAGTTTGATATCATTCACTTCTAATTTCTTATGTTATACAAATGATCTTCAAGATACCCTTTTATAGAGGCATAAGGGGATAAAGAAATGAAAAGGGTGATACATGAATTAATAAGATAAATTTCGGAATTTAGGAGTCTCAATAGTTGATACATGAATATGGTAGAATTTTAAAAGCTGGCTGAATGATTATCCACAAAGTTCATGTATACATTTACAACTACATCTATTATCTATAACGCTATATGAAAGTTGAAGTTTTCTCTTTATAAAATACTGTGTCACCTCAGCATTTATCTATTATAATTATAATTTTTAATTATTATTTAATTATAATACAAATATATTTACACTTCCATCCTAAGTCCTTTATGACTACTTTATTATCGTCTCTTGCATTTCCCGTCTTTTGCAGTTTTCGCCAACTTCTATCCTTTATCGCATTTCGTTAGATGTCTCTTTCACTTCCATTCTCTTGCATTTTCCATTAACTTTCATCGGTCTCTTGCACTTTCTATCATTTATCACTTTTTATTTTCTTAAGGTCGATTTTACCTTAAAACCATTTAGTTTCTTGATTATCAAAACTATTCGATTTCCAAATTATTAAAGGTAAACACTTGGATAAGTATTTCAGCATTAATTCAGTTATTTAAATGTCGTTCAGTTTTAAGGCTTAATTGAAAACTTTTTGTAACGATCTAAGGGAGATCCTAAGTCACATCTGAGCCTATACTCTAAAATGACTAGTTCATGATATAATTAGAGTTCATTAGAACCATAAAGATCAATAATTTCTCATTTTCAAATAATATGAGATCTCATACATTACCTATCCTTATCACTTATTAACCAATATCGAGTATCACAATTTTCCCGCTTAAATTCCCGATGTCCCCAATCCATCATAGATTGTATGGCTTAAGTTCTATATTTCTTTGGATGTGATAGACTCTAATACCAACTGTAATGCCCCAAGGGTAGCCCAAGCCACATCTGGGCCTATACTATAAAATGATTAGTCAATGATACAATTCAAACCATAAAGAGTAATGATCCATTTCGCAACACAATTGTTCGTAAGTATTCTCAGATATTTCATTCCCAAACATTACTCATACACAACACTTTCAATTTCAATTTCAAGTCTTAAACTTTTTCACCTAATCATTACTTAAACATTACAACTTTCCAAACTCCAAACAAAACACAAAAAATAATACTACTTTTTCAAATTTCAAAAATCAAATAATATTAAAAAGTTATATTCATACAATCAGGTAACTTTATAATATTTTTATTTAACTTTTTTTTCTCTCATTTACTTAAGTCCAATAAAAAATCTTAACTCAAATCATTTTGTTACTATTCACAAATACACTGAGATATTCTAAGAATCCAAACGGGTCTTAAGAATTTCTTATTTTCAAGCAATGTGAAATCTTGTACATCACCACCGCCTATCCTTATCACACTTATCAATCAATATGGGGTATTACATATGGTACACTTCTGCCTATTTCTCAGTAGGTCTTGGTCTAGTTAAAATTTAAAGGTGTCATTCTTTATTACGTTGTCATCTTAGATAGGATTGTTCTTTCTGAACTATAGTGATCCAAGTCCAATGACCAACATAAATAAGCAATAAGACGATTCATTTATCTTTTGAACTTCCTCTCTCAATGTATTAATTGACAAATATGTTGAACTTCTCATAACTATAAGCGAGATACGGGAATACAGTAGAATTAAAAACTTGAAAATTTCTCACGCATCACGCAAGAGTACAACTAGTTATCTATATAATTTCTAAAATAATCTTCTTTGTATGCTTCTTCCACCGCCTCATTCTTCCATTTTATTTTATTAACTTGTATCAACCTTTCACATAATAAACATACCTTTCATTCTTTTGTTTTTGTAAGAAAATTCAAGCCAGAAAGGTTTCTTATCATCTATGAGTGCTCTACTTCAATCGAGGAAAAAAAGACCTATGACTCGTTTGGATACTGAGATAAAATGAGATAATTTTACATAAAATATTGATAAAATATTATTTTTTAAGAGTATTATTGTTTTGAAATTCAAAAAAATTGAATTATTTATTATATTTTTTTATGAAAATTTAAAAAAATTATAATGATGAAATGAGATAAATCTGTATCCAAACGGGATACTATATTAGTTTTTGATTTCTTATTACTCGTCTCTTTGATTTTTCCACCACTTAACTCTTCTATCATTTTATTGTTACTTTTCTATCATTTTAGTATAGCTATTGACTCTTCATTTCCCATCCCTATGTCCTTTCCACCACTTAACTCTTTCTACGTTGAAATTATCTCTTTTTACTTTGAACTATTTGTATTCTTTCCAATAAATTTTAATTTTATTGAAATATAAAGATTACAATCCCTCAAGATTATAAGAATATTTTTTAATTTTTGACTTTTTGTGACAAACATTATAGACAATTAATGCATGATAGGTAGGTAATGGTTATATCAGAAGAACTACAAGAAAAATACAAGGATGTATGGGGAGATCTATCTTAAACTTCGGTTTTTTCCCCAACAACAGGAAGTGATTCCTCTATAGCTTGAACGAAAGTTGCAATCTTGTAAGTGAAAAATCCCACCAACATTGGTATCAATTCCAAGTGCATAAACCCATGTTCTGGAACGAGGATCCTGCACCCAAAAACTAGATTTTCAGGCGCAAAACCAAAGGTAAAAAGTACACAGCAATCAGCTTACAAAGTTCCCCAGAATTAGTAACGAGGTCATCCATAAGAAGTCATATTACATCAGGTACACAAGCCAACAGCAAATTAAATACTGCCATCACTCCAAATCCAAAAGTGTTCCATCTCAGAGAGCTATGATTCAGGGGAAAAAAGAAATTCTTGATGGCAATACGCCAGATCCGAAGGCCTTTATGTGTGTGCAGTTTAATAAAACCGGAGAATGTGAAACAAGATGAGAAAAGGAAAATTAAGTTCAGAAAGAGTACAAACAATGACAAGTTGGGATTTACAGACAGTTTCCATCTGCTTCATAATAACAGCTGAACCATAGAGATGCTACTGACGGTACTTACCCATTCCACCGGTTATAGATCATGACCAATACAACAGGAACCAAAAGCCGTGGCTGCGCAATTGCACCCCTGCAGTAAGATATAAAGAACACTAAATACCAGATTTTGAGTCATCTTTACACCAGTCCAAGAAAAAAAATAACTGAATAAAAAAAAATCTACTTTCATCTGCTCAACATGGGAACCTTTAGATTTATGCAAAATTGGTCTCCGGTGCTTATGACCATCCATGGATGTTAACTACACCTCTAACATGGGTGCTGCTTCGGTAAAGCTCACTCTCATAGCATCATTGTTTTACTCATACAAATGTAAAATAGCACAACCTGATTTCATATTTTTGTCTGTGGTACCATTCAACTCCAAAACCATGACTCTCACTTTCTATTTTCCAGTTGACAAGCATGATTCGATTCGAAGCAAGCTATTTCATAATGCTTCAGGATTTGAATAGAATATATACTGACATGCATAGATCTATGAATATAAGAGCACTATTTTAAAAATATATGGGAGTGCCACCAATTGACCATCAGTATACAGAATACCTACCAGTAAAAACAGGGCGCAGGCATCATTCAAATTCATATAAACATTTTTTAAATTTTATTCATTTGACCATGTGCAAGAAAAGTGTATGCCTTTTGGAATATTGTCAAGCTTATACACAAAAAGCTGAAATGCAGCAGAAGCCACAATATATAGAATCAAGCCTAAATCACGCCCACGCAAAACTTATTCAAATTAAAAAATCTGAGTGGCACTATGCTATCAATCCAAATACCAAAGGTAGAGGAAAGAACTCAAATATGGGAGGAAGTATGTTTATAAAAGAAAGTCAAACCATCAAATAAACCACACTAATGTATATGACTAATTCACTTGTTAAGAAAATTATGAAGTAATAAGAACTTGCTAAAACCTCCCATGGTCACTCGATCACATTGAAGGACATCATCTCGACACATACTTAACACTACAATTATATTCTTCTGCAATATTACTTCTAGATCAAATATACTTGATACGACCCAATATAAATAAAATTATGGTACAAAGAGCGCATAAAATAAGACCCATAATAGGTAAAGATCCACACAAGACACCTAAAACCAAATCATTTTTTATAATATAATTGTATTAATGATCAAGAAAAAAAAGGAAGGCATCATTGAAGGAAACCTGAGGGCTATACAAACAAATGCACATGGTGAGAGACAGAAAATAGAAAGAAAACCTGAAAAATAAAGCTAGAGAGAGAGAGATAGAGAGAGAGAGAGAGAGAGAGAGAGAGAGAGAGAGAGAGAGAGAGAGAGAGAGAGAGAGAGAGAGAGAGAGAGAGGTTGGCTGTCATCCAATAGTAGAGTGCATTGGAAATCAATGTTCCTTTAGGTTTCTTTAAAACTTCAACTTCAGCCATTTCTTTCCCTCTATATGCACCACATCAAGCAAATCAGAATTATCTTCGAAATTGTCTCACTGTGCTAGCCGCTCAAACCAACCCTTCTAGGCATCACCCAACTCAGTCCCCAAAAAGATTGGAAATAGCTTCTCCGCCGGGGGGGAGTAAGTTGCATCAAAGAATACACATTGAAAATTAAGGAACTCAAACTATCGATTAAATTTTAGCATAAAAATCAAGTGGATTTACAATACCAATCATAGAAGTGTGATGAAATATGTACATAACAAGACAATTATAAAGAAAAAAAAAGTTAATGTCTGGATTGTCAAGAAGCGATTTGTACATACTTGATAACTCCCTTTGCTCCATCTGCCATTGAGTCCACACTGCTTCCCAGCATACGGATATAGACCAAAGAACCAAGAAACCCAGCACCAAAGCTGAATACATGAAATTAATGAACTTCAAATGTTAACAGAGTAATATTTAGAATACTCCAAAAGTAAGTAACATATTTATATGGTTTTTAGTGCACTGGCAGAAAAGTAACTTGTAAGTGCCTAATGTAAACTGCGATGTACCATCTAAATTCCTCAAATGATTTAATACAATGAAAATGGCTTTGTAAACTATAGTTTAGAGTTGTAAATAGTCAGAGCTACAGTTAACTTTAATAGGTATTGTTATGATTTCATAAAATGGCTAAAATAACAGACCACTCTCTTAAAGACAGGTATCAGTGTCGGTGTACATGTTACAAATTAAAAACTAATAAAACAAGATATTTAAATTTAAAAGAAAAAAGTACCTAATGTGCATACCTAGCTGCAATTTCAGGGGAATACGAAACATAAGCAGAGACTAAACCAACACCACCTATACCCAGAGTGAGAACTTGTAACCTCTTCTTTAACTGCAGAAGCAAACCCAGATGAGTATGAGGAAGAAAATCATGAATCTTTAAAGAAAACAAACACAAATACACATATGTTGACAAAGGAAAAATGGTGTGACAGACCAACACTCTGCAATTCTGTACCTTAAAATACAGCTCTCTTGACTGAGCAGCCAAAACTTCCGGGTCTCCGCGAGGCCGTCTTAATTCCCGAAACATCACTTCCTATAGGATGATATTAAATCAGATCTTCAAAAGATAAGAACATCCTCCCAGGAATACTTGGTAAAATAAATTCATTAAAAAAATTCTTTCTAGACCAACTACCAATCTCTATTTTTCCGCCAAAAGCTAAAGTACTCTTCAAATAAGAAGAACTAGCTTAAAATCAGAGATTTTGATCAAACGAAAAGAATGGCAGTTCTTTGAATATAAAACCATTATGAGAAAGTTGACTTACACTGCCTCCAGTTGCAGCCTTGGTGGCCCTATCCCATTTCTCTTGCTC
>QEOT01003034.1:0-41596 GCA_003123785.1 Pterocarya stenoptera
TTTTTATTTTTTCCTAACTTGAGATTATAAGGTTTGATTGACTTGGATTTATGATAACATTTGTGGGTTATATATCCCTTTGGTTGATAATCAACATATATATATCTGTATGTATGTATGTATGTATGATGTGTTATGGATGCCGACACCTAATAGTAGACTAATAAGCTGAAGGTCTTTATCATATATTGCATCTCTCTTGTGGTTTTTGTTTTTTGCTTTTTTGTTTTTCCCACTGGTACCATTGAGGGAGGGAGAGTGGTAGGTTGTGTGTTAGATTCTTAATGTCCATTCCAGTTGGAAATTTGAGTCAAGTATGACTCAACAGTGGCATAACAACTCCCACCTGCCACTTCTTGCTGCGGTGATCTAGTTACCACCAATAGTGAGGTTCTCTCGATATATGATTTTTTTGGCTGATTACGTCCCTGCACATTTAGCAAAAGATTTTGAAAGTTTGCAGGTCTTTGACAAAACATATGTTTAACTCTAGTAGGAGTTCAAAAGATGTCATTAATTTTGGAAGTTTTCCAACTTGATAAAACTACACTTTCCATTACTTGTATTCATTAGCTGGTTGGAACTGGGTATTGTTTTAAGGATCATAATAGCAGTCGTATTATTGGATATTCATCCATTTTCTGTTTTTGCCAATGGTAATGTTGCCAAAATGGGGCTATGCTCGTATACCAATTCACATTGCAAAGGGAGAAAGCTATGTTCACTGTTCATATCTTCTAAGGAATCTTTGCTAACTAACATTCTCCTTACCAATGATGGGAAAATAAAAGTTTTTATATTCTTGTAATTGTGTAAGCAATGGCAACCTTAACGTGTTGAATTGCAGAGTCAGTTGTCAAGTTTGTTGTACAAATGTATCTAACTTGTACGATCTGATTTCTTAATTGATATTGGCATTTTGTTGTATATTTTCTGTGTCTATGCTGATCTTAACGTTTCATTTCCCATTAAAATGATTGGGTGTGCAAGACGAAAATATAGACCACTGTGAATGAGGGCTTTCAACTCTTTGAACCATTCTCATATACGATGGTACCAGTCCTCTTTGTCAGATTGATGAAGCTTTAGGCCCCGTTTGGATACACAATTAAGATGAGATGAGATGAGATGTTTTGAATAGTAGTTGAATAAAAAATTAGCAAAATATATCTTTTAGTATTATTTTTATGTTGGGATTTGAAAAAGTTGAGATGAGATGAGATAGTGATTTTGTATAAACAAATAGGGCCTTAGTTTCAAAGTCTCCAAAATTTGATGAAAATTATATGTATTTGATAAATTCAAAATCTCTTTAGCCATAATTTTACGATGGATTAGCTATTAAATTTATTAAAATAATAATATAATATTAATTTTTTAATAATAATATTTTTAATTTTTTTTAATTTTTATATTTTACAATTATACTTAATTAATAATTTAATTTTGCTTACATTATTATTACAAGATGGTCTTTGTTTTTGGGATATTGGATAAAATCACACCTTTCAACACTATTATAGGATACTGCATGCACGAAATTGAAGAATATTGTAGTCTTGTGAATAAAAAAGCCCGGTGCAGATTAAACGTGAATAAAGAATAGATTTGTTGGGTGAATAGTAAATTTTCAAATTTGAAGAAATTCATCCATTTATTATAGTTCAAAGCTTCCCACTTATCTTTTTGGCTAATTTAATGTAGTTGTGTTATGATAAAATTTATTATATTTTACATTTGGTTAGACTTTTTATAAAAGTCAATAGTAATGCTCTTCTACAAATTTTGAGCATGGAGATGTTCTTACAACAACCTAACCTTTACGAAAACAATTTTTTCTGTAACTGTACTTGGTTCCTAATTCATATTTTCATTAGACTTTTCATTAGACACGTTCATCTTGACATTTCTTATTATTATAATTTAAATTTTTATATAAAATATAATAAATAATTTAAAATTTTTAAATAATAATAATATTAAAAATAATATTTTAATAATATTTTATTCAATTCAACTAAAATTATCTTAATTTATTTTTAAATTCAAAGTAGCTCTTAAATCAAGCAGAATTCAATCCCAAAAAGATTAAAATTATTAAAAACCATGAAAGGACAAATTGTAACAATTTCATGTCCTGTCAGTAGGTTTGGAGGAAAGGATAAAGAATCGAACATAATCTATTGCCTATTTACTTTTCTGCAGCAATGATGTGGTTGCAAAAGCTAATCTGCTTCATAAAGATGACTTCTTGTACGTATGAACGCAAGCTTTCATTTTTTGGGAATTTGGGATAGTGGCCCTCCAATGAGAAGTAGAGTATTAAATTAAGATTAATTGATCTAAGGAAACGTAAGCGTCAAGAAGCAGGCATCTTGAAAGGTTTGATTGTCTGGAGTTTTGCCTTTTGACATGTTGAACTTTAATCACCAGTTATATTTTTAGGTCCTGATCCACTATCGGTTTGATCTCATTTAATTTTATTATTATAATTTTTTTAAATTATTACATAAAATATAATAAATAATTTATCTTTTTTAAATTTTAAAACAAAAATAATGTTAAAAAAAAATATTCTAACAATATATTATTCAATTTTTATTTAAAATCATCTCATCTTATCTCATTATAGGTCCTAATGCGTCATACAGTATAGGTTAGTCACAAGAAAGTAGTAGTAACTTGTTGGATGTAATCAAATCAGTGGGTAGATAATATAGATTGTCGGTAGTCTTCATAATTTTGGTTTTTAAATGTACATTTTCTTGGGTTCGTGATTTACCACCAACCCTACCTTTCATATGTAGTAAACTAATAATCAGCATCGAGTAAGGATTACATTTTGGCAAGTTGATGATTGGGATCATGCAAGCAATTGAGGATCATTTGCATAGAAAGCAACTGTACGTTGTTAAGTCTTCAACTGGGCCCCATCGTAGACTTTAAAATGGTGGCTTCTGTTGTTCAAATAATAGGTTTCGTTTTTCTAGATTTCATTCATAAGAATCTTCCCCACATAAAACCTTCTCTGTTTTCCTGAACAATTTCCATGAAACGGTCAAGGTTTTGATAGGAAGAAAATTGAAGCAAGTTGCGATGAATAAGTTTTTAACTCATTATCTGATTCTTCTCATCACCCTCCCAAAACACACAGTTTTATCATATCAGGTCTTGTTTTTTCAGATTTCTTGCCATATTGGGTTAGAGAAGATGTTATTATATGTAGAAATTATTTGATAGAACTGTCTCACCTTTCTTGTTTATTTTATCTATTATTTCTTTAGCTTTTTTTAGAAATGATCCGGAGAAGACGTCTCCGTTTGGATGTTGAGATGGTCTCAACCTATCTTATTTCAATATCCAAACACCACTTAAACATAAACACTTTTCAATTTTAAATTTTTAACTCTTTTTATCTAAGCATTACAACTTTTCCAAAGTTCTAAAAACAAAAAATCAACTTTTTCAAATCCTAAAACAAAAATAATACTAAAAAAATTATATTAGAACAATATTTTAATTTTATAATATTTTAATTTAACTTTTTCTTTCTCCTTTCTCAAAGCCCATAAAACATCTTAGTTCAAATCATTTCACTATCATTCATAGATTTTTCATCACATCTCATTCTATCTCAACATCCAAACCAGATATTCTACTTAACTTACCTTATCCTTGATTTATATAGTTCTCCTTTTAATTAAGTAGCGTGTCTTGAGTCATTATGCAATAAATAATTCAAAAGAATGTACTTTTGATGTGCGCATTTTGATGTCCAAACTTTTGCTTGAGCAACTTAATTATGGTTGCAAATGAACAAAGCTTCATTCTTTGAAAATTATATAGTATATAGATACTGTAAATTTGATCACTATGTTTCATGTTTTGATGATGATGGTGATGGGTTTATATTTGTTGGAATAATTTTTGTTTTGTTTTTTTAATAAAATCTATCGAAAGAGATAATTATTTTTAAGCAAATTCATACTTTAATAGCATAAAAGAAATTAATTCTTCCTATATTCTATTAAATTATTTAGTAAACAGCTTATTACTCATAGTTAAAATATTATTGTTGAGATGCATAAAAAAATTAAATGATATAGCATGATCTTAATGGTCAGATCCTAAAAAATTAAGACCATCGTTGGATTAGCCAAATGGTATTTGAGCTCTTAATTTAGCTAATATAATCATAAACTGGACTACATTGGATGAGCTACAGTAAAGCCAAAGACAAAGACAAATATGACTTGTTACTGTAGCAAGGTCATATAATTTTATATCAATTTCCTCACAATCTCAACTTGCAAATTGTGTAGATTATTGAATTGTGAAAATAAAAATGATTGTTGGAGATTATTGGCGATTATGAAAATGAAAAAAAAGTATTTTAAAAAATGCACTGAAAAATAGATTAAAAAAAAAACTATTATTATATGTTAGAAAAATAGATCAAATTTTGAATCATTAGCCAAAAATCAAAAAGTGACATATTAGCCGACCTTTAAACTTTTGGGATTGCTAATCCAACGAGGATGCATGCTCTAATAGATGTTAAATGTGATAGTTGGGAGGATTAAGCTCCATGTCTTGAAAATTTGAAAAAATGAAAATTTAATTCGTTAAATATCTGCTAGTTAATTATTATAAGAAAAATGAGTATTTGTGATTAATTATTTATTACGAAAATGATTATTTGCAGTAAAAATAGACTGATTTTGATAAGAAGTAATTAATTTTCCAACATATAATTAACTGACTACAAATAAATATTCTTGTAACGAGCTGCACCTAATGTCGTGAACAAGTTTCATATACTTGTTTTTTTTTGAACAAGTATATATTATTTTCATATACTACATATATTTTATTTATTGTAATTTTTTTAATGATCCGGAAGAAGGTAATCATGTATATATCGAACTTTCTCCTTGATTACCAAGTCTTCCATTTAACAGTAGTTAGTGTAAGGTTATCCCTCATATGTGCCCCGAGTTTGCCCCCTCACATAGCCTTGGCACATCAGCCATTTTCTTTATAAAAAAGAAAAGAAAAGTGAATTATTCGACACACATGTGAGGGGCAAACTTTGGCACATTTGGGAGACAACTTCCTCATTTGTTTTTGGAGATGAGATGAATTGAGATTAAAATTAAAAAGTTAAATAAAATATTGTTAGAATATATTTTTTAATATTATTTTTGTTTTGAAATTTGAAAAAGTTGAATTGTTTATTTTATTTTATATTGAAATTTGGAAAAGTTGTAATGATGAAATTGAGATGAGATGAGATGTTTTCTGAAAATAAACGAGACATAATATTTTCCTTAATATAAATTTGCACAGTGGATAGAAAATAATTAAATAAAAAATCACTAAATGAGTATATCTTGAGGCATCATACACTAAATAGACTTATTCAAAAAGTACTGTTAATGATAGAAATTAGATTTTAAAAAGCTTGGTTGAGCAACATTAACCATTATACTATGTTTTATAATTTCAACCTAAAATCATTTACCCATTAGAAAATAAAATAAAAGAGTACACATTAGAAAAACTAAAAGGCTACTAATTTCAAATAAAAACTGGTAACTTTAAATACACTATTTTAATTTAATAATTTTATTTTATTTAATGATACTAGTAATTTAATTGGATATATTAATTTTTATTTATAATAATAACAAAAATGGGGAGTAGATAATGTAATTTTATAAAATTAATTACAATTTGTTAATAGTATAGTGTGGAATTTGTGATTTAACTTCATATAAACAAAACCTTGACAATTTGATGGCATATAAATGGAAAATTATTAGGTTTTATTGGAGTATAAGTGACGTGATATTCTCATTCTATCACTACATATCATGTAATTAAATTATTTATATAAATATTAATTTTAATTGACATGACATTTTATGATACAGATATGAGTATCATGTATACGAATGGGGAGTACCTAATAATTATTCGCATAGAAATAGTGTAAATTTTGGTGTTTTGAAGTTGGACGGGTTTTGATTAAATAAAGAGTATTGCTACATTTATAAATGAGTTTTACAAAAATAATTCTACAAATTGACGTGGTTTCATCTGATCTGTTAGATCTATTTTATAATAAAAATAATTTTATTATCTTATGAATCACATCAAATCACATCAACTTATAAAATTACTTTTATGTAATCCTTTTATGATTAGAGGATCTCCTTCTATAAATGTCTGTCGATAAGTTTACATTGAAAACAAAGTTGGGAGGTAAATGGGCATGTCTATTGTCTGGCAACTGCTAATTAAGGCCAACTCGGTCACATTTCCTTTTCCTTCAAACGCGTGGATTCAATGAAGGACCCATTCCTTCCTTGTCAGCTTCTCTTCTTCCTCGAAATTGACGTCCCAACCGCGTTCTAAGACCTCCAGGCTCTAGTTCCCATTTACGTATGAAATATACTTCGTTCTGAAGGCATAAAACACGTACTAACTACCAGTCTAATTCCTCTCTCTCGTCATCCCTTAAAGCAGCAAACGAGCCTGGTCTCGTTTGTCTGCTTACAGTTCTTTCAAAGCTCTTCTTCCAAGTTCCAGAGCCTTGGGACTGCCAGCACTGCTTCATTTTTTTTCCTCGTTTGAACAGGCATGGGAAAGAAGCTTGATGCTCTGCTTGGTAGAACCTTCAAGACCACCAAATTAAATTCTCTTGTCAATCTTGCTATCTCTCGCCTCGCCGTCTTTAGGAAAAAGCGCGAAGTGCAGTGCTCCCATGCCCGCTCTGATGTCGTTCAGCTCCTTGAACTTGGCCACCATGAACGTGCTCTCCTTCGTGTAAGATATCATGCTTCTGGTATACTGCTTTGGAGAGGGCTTAACCTATCTTCGTCTATGTTTATAGTTGTTCTTTTGTTTACTATATATAGAGTTTTTGATTTTTTTGTTTAACAGGTTGAGCATGTTATCAAGGAACAGAATATGTTGGACGTGTTTGTCATGATAGAGAGTTACTGCAATCTTTTGATTGAGAGAATCAATCTCATTGAACAAGAAAGGTTTGTTGGTTGTTTTCCATTTCTGATCATCACCTGTTGATCAAAACTACATTCGTACTTTTCATTGATCTCTTTTTTGCATTTTTGTTTCTATTTGTTGATGGAGTTATTGATATGGTCATGCTTCTTTCTTGATAGAGTGTGCCCCGATGAACTGAAGGAGGCAATATCGAGCTTGCTCTATGCGGCTTCAAGATGCGGCGAATTCCCAGAGCTTCAAGAGATTCGTGCTGTTTTGACAACTCGTTATGGCAAAGAGTTTGCTTCTCGGGCTATAGAATTAAGCAATAACTGTGGAGTAAATCACAAGGTATACTTTCATGTTTCTTGACTAAATCAACATAATAGACAAAATCTATGAGTAGTAGTTCTGAGATTGTTTTCAACCTTCCATAATCTGATTAATTAGGTATGTTTGTCAATGTTTTATGGGATGTTGTGATAAATTTGTATCTGTATTGGGTTACTGTAGATGATACTTAAACTGTCAACAAGGCAACCAAGCTTGGAGAATAGAATGAAAGTTCTCAAAGAAATCGCATCAGAGAACAAGATCGTCCTGCAACTTGAGGAAGCTGCTTCTATTTCGACTGGGGTATGAAAGTTCAAAGAAAAATACTTGTTAAATAGTAGTACCGTAATCTGCAGAGAGTAAGAAACTCATATGGGGTTTGGCTTGTCATTTGATGTATGCAGGAAAATTTGGATGTGAACAAGAATCAAAACCAGCCCGATTCAAACTCACCTGCCAATTCAGGTAGCACCAAGCTTGGGGATAATTCGCAAATTCCGTCTGAAGTGGTAGAAAAAAATGATGGGTTCTCTGATTCAATGAAGACAAGAAAAAAATACAGGGATGTTGCTGACGCAGCTCAAGCAGCTTTCGAGTCTGCAGCTTATGCAGCAGAAGCTGCAAGAGCAGCTGTGGAACTCTCTCGGTCTGAACCCCATAATCCAGATGATCACGATAGTCCCAGTACTGGACGAGGCAATGAAAATCAAGCTGAAGAAATGAAAAGGAAGAATGCTGCAGAATTGAAGAGGTCGATGTCTACTGAGAGTTCAGATTCAGGAGAAGACATCGTGATGATGACCAGAGTATCCTCAAATGAAACTGTTCCGGCCGATCCTTTCGAAAAGGAACTGCGATTTGATGAGAGTGATATTGAGACTGATCATGAACAAAACCGCATACAATCGCACAGCCAAATTCCTTCAGGGTTTCAAACTGGATTGAAGCTAAAATCAGTCATTGGACTCCCAGTAGGACATGCTGCAGAAGGATCTGGAAGGCAGAATGGACGAGGTTTAAACATAGAGAAGAGCCCAATATCGATGAGGACTAGACAAGTGCGGGGATACTAAGAACTTATCTTACCATTTTATGCATATCTGTTTGTAAGTTTTGTGAGGTCATGTGGTAATTTTGAAGCAGATTCTATATGAACTTTAATAAGTTTTCTTGAATTTATTTTTCATAATTGTAAAGCAGTGTTATCATTTGGACTGCTAATGCTTTTATAATTTATTTTTAGATTATCCGTGAGATGAAATTCCTATTGTAAATAGTCAACATTGTAAATTTGCTTTTTCCTTTTCAATATTCTCCACATCTTCTCTTTGGTGTAGGTTAAATGAAAAACAACATTTTTTAATAACATTTATTTTAGTGTTCATTGAAAATCCGTCACAACATCAGTGTTCCAACATTCATGGTTGTACATACAAGATTGAAGATCCAAAAGAGGAAGCCATCTGCACTAATAATTTAAAACCCTTCTGACAGTATTAGAAGCAATCACATAATTTACCAAGATGCATTCACCCAATAATATTGAGAATGGTACTACCTCTCTAGGCTACAAGGCTAGCTGCCATATTTCAACTTGTATTTTCATCCCATATCAACAGGGCACTTTGCATGTCATGTGCCACGCTGTGAAATGAACTCCAAGAACCGGAATTTCGATCGTATGATATTAACAGTTCTAATGAAAGCTGAAAGAAAGAACAGTACTACAGATATAAGTGCTCAATCCGTTCACGGTTATATATCAATGCTCAGCCATACAGTTGTTTGCTTAGCCGAGGAACATTACAATTCATGTTGAGGTTGTCAGTTCTAGCAAAGTGTTAGGCTGAGTCATCTCAGAGTAAAACAAAGGAATTGCTCATATATTGATAATTTTTCATAATTGAAGTACATGGGGCCTTATGCTTAACATTGTGAGTAATGTCTGAGCTCCTCTACTACATAAACTGTCATATCATGTGTCATTGTAAAAGAAACATTGAGCATGTAATGCCTATGAAAAATATAGATCTTAAAAGCATGCAGACTTTACATGTATTTTCCTTTTGCAACAGGATCACCTCTAGGAAAATATCATCTTATACACTTGAAAAGACTTGAGCGAAGAGGAAACAAGCTTCACCAAATCACTGGCCTCTAGGACGCTTCTTACCACGTTGCAGCAGGTCGCTATTCGACTGCAAATTCACACCAACATCTTCATCATATTCAACTCCAAGCTCCTCCTGAAA
The DNA here is from genome assembly GCA_003123785.1 of Pterocarya stenoptera. NCBI lineage: Eukaryota > Viridiplantae > Streptophyta > Magnoliopsida > Fagales > Juglandaceae > Pterocarya > Pterocarya stenoptera. The sequence continues at coordinate 9,597 of QEOT01003034.1, forward strand.
AGAAATACACTTAGCAACAACAGTGATCCCAAATCTGTATACTTGGAAGACATAAAACCCACTTAAATTACCTTGAACTCCTTGAGATCCTTGGGTGAGTTCTCGGTAATAGCATCCCATAGATCTTTGAACATCCTTTTACGCCTTCTCCACTGAGTGAGTTTCTCTGAGTACATGTTCTCGACTGCCTTACGGTCTTCAGGACTCACCAGGGTAACTCCTCCACGCATTTTTTCTAGTTTGTCCTCCATTTCCTTGACCTGAATCAGAATCAAAATGTCCCAAGGATGTTCCAATACTTATTTGGAGATATATTTACCCGGTTCAATATAAAAAAGAGTCAAAAGACATCCTAGTGAATTACGGCATTACCTCCTTTCTCAGTTTGGCTTCTCTGTCCCGTATCTGTTCAAGTGTCAAATTTGATTGCAAAGTTCTAATCTCTGCAACAACAGTGTATTTCAATTGTCACATTACATAAATTCAGACTTTCCCAGGTTGAATCTGGTTTTTCCCCGCATTGAAGTTCATGGGAATTCATATTAAGAAATAAAAATCTTAATTCTAGAGCTGGTATGTTTGGAATAACAAAACTATCAACACCGAGGACCAACTTCTGCAAAACAAGTAAAAGGAGTGCAGGGTGTACCTCCCTCGACCTCGCCGATTGCTTTCCTCTGCTCTTGGAGCTGTTCCTGAAGGCTGGCATTTTCCTCCTTCATCTTATTAAGCTCTTCGTTGTTCGGGATGTCAAATTGGGCTTGCCGGGCGATGTAAATCTTCTGCTTACCGTACTCCTTGAACGAGATCCGTCCAGTATCAGCCAGAGTATCCAATGCCTTTTGAACTGCCGCCTTCTTGAGGTTGAACTTTTGCAAATAATCGGCCACATTTTGTGAATTTAATGGCCTGTTTTGCTGTACAAGAAAGAAAAAAAAGGGCCCAGAATTTAAGATACAGAAGGAAGTGTGAATATCGATTCAATGCACCTCCATCGAAAAAGAAGCAATCTATTTTCTGAGGAGAAAATTTTGTAAATGATTAGGAGTGAGTATGATAAATGTGATTACAGATTCAACTCTCCTCGGCGGCGAAAGAATGGAAAACGTAAGACTCAAAATGAAGCCTCAGCGCCTCATTTAGCCACAGAGAAATTCGTAAGAAAAGAAAAGGGAAGCTTGGGAATGTGAGGATTTCATTTCTTTCCTCGAAGAAACTTTAAATAACACGAAGTTTCGATCGGCCGGCACATTATAAAATTAGAGGTTTAACCAGAGAAGGGCAGCAACTAGCAAGCCATGAAACCTAAACGCCGACGTTTTCTCAGAGACCGTTGAAAAAAATGCCTTGTTACCTCATTCACGAAGTTGAGAACGATTCCTGCAAAAATAAGAACAAATGAAAAATAATTAAGAAAACAAACCGAGATTCAGCAAAGAAATTGGAAGCTGAAGCGACGGAAGATGGAATTGAGGGATCTATCATGTACCTTCGGCGCTGCTATCGGACTTGGGAGCCATTGGTCCGAAACTGCTAAGAAGATTGCGCGGGAAAGCTTCTGAAACCTTTTTTTTTTCTATGTATTTTACTTTCCCCAAATATATAATCAGCTGCAGTGACGCTTGGGAAGGACGAAGAGCGCAGAATGCTTTTTCAACCTGAACGACACCGTTTACTAGCCTATACTTTCTATTTTTATTTTCCTCCTTCGACTCAAAGAAATAGTTTGATCCCAATCCTAGCCTATAAAGGTAAAATTGTATTATTTAGGTACCAAAGAGAGTTGAGATGAGATGATTTGAGATGAAATTTGAATAAAATATTATTAGAATGTTAATTTTTAATATTATTATTGTTTTAAGATTTTAAAAAATTATATTGTTTATTACATTTTGTGTAGAAATTTAAAAAAGTTGTAATAATAAAATGAGATGAGATGAGATGAAATACTTTCACTGTCCAAATGGAACTCAATGGACATAAATAATAGACATGAGTCAATTTTTAGTAACATGTCTATAAAATTTCAAATTCATGACATCTAATCTTTGAAATTACGTGGAAATAAGTATTTCAGCATTTACCAATGATTTTTCTATTTTATTTAGTCATTTATTAATAATGAGTAATGGAGTCAGTAAATAAATAACATCACTCGATAAATTATTCAAAATGATTGATCAAATCCGAACTCATTTAATTTATTTTTAATTTAAATAATTAATAAACACAAAATCATAATAGATTATTGTAAAAAAAAAAAATATAAAAATTCGCACACAAATTAATATGATTTAATGTGGTACGTTAAATTGTAAAATTATTTTTATTTAAAATAGATCTGACGTATTATATAAGACCATGTTAATTTGTGAATTTTATTTTTATAAGATCTCTTCGTGTAGTATTTTTTTATTGTAAATCCTATTTAATTTGGTCAATATTAACTAACAAATTGTATTTATGGAATTTTGTTACGGTATAAATTCGACTTTTAAGTGATTGTTGGCCATTTTTTATTATTCAAATCCCTTGTTCACTTATCCTAATGAACCTTGTGAAACACGAAAAAGAAGGAAGAATAGAGGGACACTTGCTATAAGCCTACAAATACGACTGGAGTGTATATCCAAGATTTGGTGAAGGTAGCTGAACCACGCACATTGTCTCCCTCCCGCTCTCGGAAATATGGCGACGACGTCCCATTCTTTGCTCTGCAACAGCTACTCATTCTTCACCTCAAAACCTTCACTTTCTCAACGCCAATTGCCCAAATCAATAGCCTCAATAGGATCCTCGAAAGCTAGTACGTGGGCAACTACAACGCCGCCTCCTCCAACACCAACACCACATCTCATCATCTCCAGTCGTATAAGGAAACCAGTGTGCCGTGCTGCTCGACGCAAGCCTGATACTGTAGTATCTTCGTCCGCAGACGAGGGCGATGATAACACACGGCGTTTGCTGCAAATAATTTTGTGGGTGGCCGAGGGAGTTTACATTTTGTGGCTCTTCGTGCTTCCTTATGCCCCAGTAAGCCGCTTTCCCTTTCTAGCCACTTTCTGTATCCAATTGCTTGTCAAGCATTATCTATTGCTTTATGTAATTTGAAATTGTTGGAGTTTCAAGTTCAATGGAAAGCTTGTGGCTTTCGTTGATATTATCCATGGGATTTATCTGACAGGAAAATAGTGTCAACCATAGCATTTCATTCACTCCTATGTTACCATACCAAGATTGATAGGCCATAATTTAAAGTTAAATAAAGTTTTGCTTGTATTATCTCAGGGAGATCCCGTGTGGGCCATCAGTTCAGACACAATAAACTCTCTTCTGGGTCTTTCTCTCAATTTCTTCTTGATCTTGCCTCTTGTGAATTCTGGTATGTATAGCAATTGTTGGTTATACTTATATTGTGATGTTAATCATCTCAATTTATGGGCGTTCCTCTCCATTCTGATGGATTCCTGATGCTTCTATAGTGAATTCTATTGACCTAGTAATTATCGATAATAATTTCTTATTCTAATGTTAGATTCAGTTTTTTTTTTCCTTATGCTAGAAAATTCATTACCATTGTGCAGATGATATTCATTATTTTGAAATAAACAGCAATATCCCTCGTTTTTGTTTTAAGCAAGATATTCTTCTTCTCAACAAGTCATTCTAGCGTTCAATTCTTTCTTTTTACCCCTTTAACAAATGCTCTGAATCCGTCTTTCTTGATTATTTAATCATTTGGGATGCCAACAAATGGTAACTTTTTTTAATTTTCAGTTGAGGTGAATTCAAGCTCTCATAATATTTAAAGAATTTCAATTATACATGGTTCCGGTTCTTATGGGATCTCCAGATTTGGTGACTGTTTTGGTAGTTTATTGGACAACAACATATATATTTTCTGAGAATATTTCTTTTATCTGGATATGATGCTGAAATTCATTTGCTTCTAGAAATGGCATGCTCTGCAATTCTAGTAGTTGTTTATTTTGTTATCTGGTTTGTGGAGCAATATGTTATTTTGGTGTTTGATCCGATAATCTCTGAAATAAACTTATTGGCAGAGTAGTTGGCATTCACATAATTGATGCCCCGGTTCTTCACCCGGTAAGAATCAGAATACAATGTAAATTTGGCTGGCACTCATCATGTTCCACCATGCTTATTGATCCAAATGTTCATATGATGTTGGACCATTTGTCTTTCATCAGGTTTCAGAAGGATTATTCAATTTTGTTATTGGGTGGACATTCATGTTTGCTCCATTGCTATTCACGGATCGTAAAAGGGACAGATACAAGGGGTCTCTCGACGTTCTATGGGGTCTTCAGATGTTCCTTACAAACAGTATGCACTTCTACAAACTCTCATGCAGTCATGCATAATGGGTGGTTAGATTGGTTTGACCATGTAAATACAAGCCCAATTTACCTGATTAAATTTGAACTAGTGGCACCCACGCCTAGTGGGGTAATCATATTTGTTAGTGTTCCTACGAGCTCTTTTGGACATAGTTGTTTTTACTGGATGATGTTCCCACTGTGGTTAAGTTTGGAAGTGCACCCTAGAGAAGTCTTTGCTTCACTTTTTATATAAGTTAGTTTTCATTTTGTTTCTTCCTCTTTTCCCCTCTTGTGCATCCTTACTAGTTTTCAAAAAACAAAGCTAGTGGAACTGAATTAAGTTTACAACTAAACAATGTACCACCATTGTTCTTTTGATTGCAGCATTTTTAATACCTTACATGGCTATCCGGATGAATAAGGCTGGTGCAGACTATACTCCAAGCAAGCGCTCACAGCTGGGCTCTGTGATGACAAATGGTGCTCCTATTGTCGGACTAATTGGCGGGTCTGTGTGTCTGATATCTGCTTTGTGGGCCGTATTTGGTCGAATGGACAGTAATTTTGGGAGCATAGGGGACAGATGGGAATTCTTGGCCAGTTATCTAGGATCAGAGCGACTGGCTTATGCCTTCATATGGGATATATGTTTTTACCTGATTTTCCAACCTTGGTTGATAGGTGACAACCTTCAAAACGTTCAGGAGAGCAAGGTTGATCTAGTAAACTATCTTAGATTTGTCCCTGTGGTTGGCCTAATCGCTTACCTTCTATGTTTGAATCTTGATGACGAATATTAGCTACACTTAGTATGAAGTCAGCATGATTATCAGTGAGTAATACATACAGGTAGTAACCTAATTTTAATTGCATTTGGCATGTGAAGAGTAGAAAAGTGACACTACTTCTGTAATAGAATGAGATTTTATCGGTCTAATTCCATTCACTATTCTATTCCATGCCAAAGGTACATATTTGCATATATGATTAGAACTAAGTTTGGTAAGCCTGGATGCATTACTACAGTTAGGCAGAATTTCCAAAAGCATAATTCGAATTTCAATTGTACTTTTTTTGAATCCAACTTGCTCACCTCGAAAAGCTATGTATTTATTCCCTGGAGTGTTCAGGTGAGAGTCCGACCTTGGTGCCAAATTGGTCAAATCGGTAGCCTGGTTAAGATGTATGAACATTTTCTTCTGGTGTATCAATGGTTTTCTCTCTGAAGTGGCCTTGGGCCCTTGAGCTCCGACCGGGCATCCTTTCACGGCCATGTTCAGGTACTAGATCAAGAGCAAGACCAATGTTCTTATCTAGTCATGTAAACTTCAACAGGCTGTAAGAGTTTTATTAAAGAGAGATGATAAAACACCAACTTATCTACAATTTATATACAACCATTTAATAAAATAATAATATTTTTTTTCAAATTTCTCTTTAGTTTTGCTTTAACTCTATATGATTAATTTTTAAATAAATATTATTATATTAAGAAGTGGTGATTTATAGCTGTAGATGAGTGGGTGTTTCATCACTTCTCTTTATTAAAACTTAATGTCTCTTACGCCCACAGATTTATATTATTTAATTAATGAGTTATAGCGAAATACAAATTTCTCTTAACTTTCATGATGTCCATAAGCCTATTTAATCATTGAGAGACACTTGGAGATAAAGTTGTTAGATTGATTATTTTTTCATTGTTAGATCAGATTCTCCATCAAGTTGCAATTGCAATAGAGAGAGGTATGCTTTTAATTAGTATTATTGTGACAATGTTATGGATCATACAAAATCAAAGATCTTAATATTTATTGTTTCATGTTAAAATATTTAATATGTGATATTAGAACATCAAGTTGTAGATATTATACTGTCTCGACAAAATATAATATGGATGTCGTTTTCACAAATTGTATTTCCGTTTTACCAAAAACTTCGGTGTTTTGGTTTTGTGTTGTCCATATGTGTGGTTTCGGTACAAGAGAGACGAGTAAGGAGAAGAACCACCGTGGGTTGTGATGTTGAAATTGTTTTGAAGTTTTGTTATAAGGGAGGAAAGTGTAAGGAAGAACCGCCGTGGGTTGGCTGAGGGTGTTGTAAGGTTGGTCGGAGTGCCCTTGGAAGGGGTGGCGCTGTCGGTAGGATGAGAAGCCAAGAACGGGCGGCGATGTACCTCCCCGAAAGTCCTTGGTTTATTCATGGTAAAAAAGGGGAAGGCAATGGGTGTTTGGCGCCAAGAGGAGGCTGAAAACCTCGTTGTCGGCAGCCTTGCTGCAGTAACGCAAAGAGTTGTTAAGCCTAGTAGCCGTGGTGAAATGATGAAATAAAAATAAAAAAATAAAGAAGAGGGGAGGTGGACTTCGGCAGCAGGAGGAGGAGGCCGGGGATGCCAAATCTAGGTCTTTAGTATTAAGTAAATATCTTTTAATGATATTGCGAATTTTTTTTTTTAAAATTTTTTAAACATATAAAAAGAATTTATAAAAAAGAAGAAGACATTTTAGACTTAAAGGAACATTTTGTCTGCTACAGTCTCGGTGGATGTAGCACAACTCTTCTACTAAGAGCTCGTTATTACATATAATTTGAGGTTTCGAAGGGTCTGAAGCTGAGCATCTACAAAGATATCAGACAAAGAGCATAAGAGATCGAGCAGTACTGTAGGCACTGGGTTGAATTGGCAGTTGCCACAAGGGATAACATTTTGATGTAAACCATGCATACAAGTACACTCGGGTCACTGTCTATCTTTATGAATCTCGCACTTACCGAAGAGAAGTATAACTGAAGTGAAGGACTCTTGCAAGTAATCTGCAGGCACTTCAGACTCTGATCCGCATGCAGTTCAGTACTACAAAGTACTTGTTAAAATGTACAGCAAGGAGGCGTTTCCTTCCCGCTAAAAAGAAGAAACTTCTTTCGCCATTAGGATCAGTCGGGTAAAGCCATGGTGTCCTCCATATCTTCTTTCCCAAATTTGACGCTCCCACTGAACTTATTTGGAATTGGTTGCACAATGATATGTAAAGACAAGGTTTTCCCCACAGCCACAGACTACACACGTGGGTGTAACTTGTGTCACACGTATATGTATATATTCTTGTGGAAAAAAAATTAACAATATTATTAAAAAATATTTTCTTAATCATTAAATAAAATAAAAATAAAAGTCACTGTCTAGAGCTCCATGCATTTCTGTAAAGAATTTTGTAACTTGAGTCACACGTCTTTGCACAATAATGACGTAGACTGTGACATGTACGTTCCTGAAAGTGTCACTTCGTTGCAATCATGTATATATATCGTGTTTTCCGCCTGATCACGGCCACCACATTAGGGTCAAGGACCGAAATATCAGAAGAACAATTTCATGAAGCAAACCTGGCACCCTTATGTATAGAAGGATGTGTGGCTATGATAGCGCCGAGTAAATTATGAAGTCGACAATTTTATTGTGAAAATCTTATGTTTTGAGTTGGGATGATTTGAGTTTTTTTAATGAATAATAGAGAATTGAGATAGTAAAGTGAGTTTTGTGAAGTCTACTTAAATTAAGTTTATATGTATTTAGATATTAAAATGAGTTTAGATATATTTATGAGAAGTTGAAAAAGGTTATGAATTTTGTATGTAAATATTGAGTTAAAAAAAGTTGTAAATCTCATATGTAAAGAAATTTTGAATTGAGATGAGTTTAATAATTTAAAAATTAGGTGTTTAAATATTAGATTTAGTTTAAAATTACTTCAATCCAAATTACAAACGAGGCGCTGCATGTACTTTGTGATAACACTTTAACCAGCAAATTTATTATTTTGCAGTGAATTATTGTGGATGAAGGGTTTTCGTGTACGGGCTTTTGATATAGCCTGATCTACATGATCGAGCGGCGTAGGTTGTGAATTAGTTGATAAATAATAGCAAACTTCTAGTGACTGAGGTTCTCATAAGTTCTTCATTCTATAGCATGTCCCTAAAACCTCATGGACTTTAAGGATCAGACCTATGTTATTCATGGCACTGCTCTGAGCATTTCGAGTCTGGTATGAAAGCATCAAGTCATATTTTTTTTCCTGATTTCCTTTTTGGTTTTTAGTTTACGTTTGTTTGTTTGTTTTTTTAATCTCACTAGCTTCTAAAAAATGATGTTTTGACAATCTAGTAGGGATAATAAGGAATCAACCGAGATACAAGACTCATGCTAAATAACTTTGAATCCTGGTAGGCAATCAAAATACATCGAACACAGAATTGATGCGTGCATGAAATTGCACAATGGGCAGCCTCCTATAATGCATTCTGAAGCATACCTCTTATTAAAGTTCCACAATGTCTATTAGATTTTAATAGTGGCAAAGATCCACCACCCTCTTGTATAAATTAAATTGCTTTCATGAAGACTATCTGTAATGTGTCGGTTTTATTAATACATAAGTATGTTTTCTGAGAAAAAAAAAAATCAGCATATATGTTGCATGGTACATTTTGTGCTTTATATGAGTACTTCTGTGCTAGTTCAATTATTTAGCTTTGCTCAACTTTCTTCTAGTTTCCTTGTGCACTTGGTTTTCAGAAGTGGGGGAAGCATTTTGTGCACTTCACTGATGTTGTCATGTTGTATGATGGTTACTTGTTCAGAGAGTCTTATTGGGGTATGCCCCTTACCTGTGTATATTCATTCTTCAAATACCAACTGAACTTACCCCACCTCCCCTCCAAAAAAACAGACAGGTGGTGAAATGGAGTCATCTAGGCATACCTCTGTGTTCAACTATAAGGAAGGTCTACTTGCATCAAGCAGCAGTACTGAAGGACATGATGATGGAAGGAGTAGCTCCATGTGTTTCATCTTGGTGAGTGAAAATATCAAGAAGTCCTGGAATGATTTACAAGAACTTGCTGGGAGAGCATGGGAAATGGGTCACTCTGAACCTCGGAAAGTCATATTTGCAACCAAAATGGGGCTGGCATTGTCAATTGTGTCCTTTCTCATATTCTGGAAACAATCATATCACGACATCAGTCAGTACTCAATCTGGGCAATCCTCACTGTCATTGTGATGTTTGAATTCACTATAGGTATATTGATAAATATCATCCTTAATTCAATTTATACTCAAGATGCATGCTTGCCACACTAACTTCCTCTAGCAGCTTATTGAATATATTTTCATGCAGGAGCAACCTTTATCAAGGGTTTCAACCGCGGTTTGGGAACATTTTGTGCAGGAATTCTTGCTTTCTTCTTTTCTGAGCTAACTTTGTTGTCTGGCCAATGGGAGGAAGTTGTAATTGTTATAAGCATTTTTATAACAGGTTTAACTTACCACTTAATATCTTGATTTACTTTTCCATGTTTCAAATTATCTAATGTATTTTTTCCCCCTCGTTGCTTAGGATCCTTTGCCTCTTATCTGAAGCTGTATCCATCAATGAAGCCCTACGAATATGGATTTCGAGTGTTCATATTGACTTATTGTATCCTTATGGTTGCTGGGAATAGGACTAGAGGATATCTTGAGGCAATTGTAACTCGACTAGTCCTTATTGCAGTGGGAGCAGGCGTATGTTTAGTTATAAACATTTTCATTTACCCCATTTGGTCGGGCGAGGATCTGCACTACTCGGTGGTGAAAAACTTCAAGGCTTTAGCTGCTTCCTTAGAAGGTTTCTAAGCTTCTATATTAGTATGCCAAGGATCTGTACTGCCTGTTTTAACCATTGAAACATCCATGCTTACTTTTCCAGTCGTTTTCTGTAGGATGTGTCAATGGATACCTGAAAGGCATTGAATATGAAACTGTCCCCTCAACATTACTTACATGCCAAGCTGCAGATGATCCACTGTACAGCGGTTACCGATCAGTGGTAGACTCTGCACGCCAAGAGGACACTCTGGTATGCAATATCATCATATGTTAATGTTATCTGTTTGGACAAAAAATGTAGGAATTGTGGGGTTTGACTCGTTCTTACATGTTCAGTTAGGCTTTGCAGTCTGGGAACCACCTCACGGGCGTTATAAAATGTTCAATTATCCATGGAAAAACTATGTCAAAGTAAGTGGCGCATTGAGGCATTGTGCATTCACGGTCATGGCGCTGCATGGATGTATTCTATCAGAAATACAGGTGATTTTTGTAGTTATTTTTTCTTTCCTTTGGCAGGATTTCAACTAATTAAATATTTTGCAATCATCCTGAAATGTTATGGCTTATGGCCCTTCTTGCAACCCTACCATTCGAGTCGATCGGAAATAGTGGCGGATGAGAAGATTAATTCATGAGAATATATTTGAAATCTCAACCCTATATAATTTTCAAAGTAGGAACTTTGCTCCCGTTAAACAAATGACCATGAATTAGTTCATTCGAAGTTTAAGCCCCGTTTGGATACAGAAACGGTTTCATTCCATCTCATCTCATCATTACAACTTTTTCAAATTTTCACACAAAATATAATAAACAATTCAACTTTTTCAAATTCTAAAACAATATTAATATTAAAAAATAATATTCTAACAATATTTTATTCAACTTTCATTTAAACCATCTCATCTTATCTCATAAAACAAATGGCAATAATGATGGAGAAGGGGATGAAGATTTGCTGCAGACTTGCCCTGTTATTGATCTTCGCTAGTTATTCATGTACTTTTTGAGTTGATAGGCCTATCATTAAAAAAAAAAAAAAAAGTGCAGAAATTTGGGATTCGTATTCCATGTTTTATAATTTGTTCATGTAGCCTTAAAAATTAATAGTCCTGATTCAACACTGCCATTATGCACTTGAGCACTAACCACTGGAAAGAAATGAGCTTCATTGAAGCTTCACTATATATCATTAAGCTTTTGATTTTGTACACGTAGGCCCCAGCAGAGAGGAGACAAGTATTTCGCAGTGAGCTTCTAAGGGTTGGAGCAGCAGGTGCTAAAGTTTTGCTTGAGCTTGGAAGGAAAGTAGAAAAAATGGAAAAATTAGGCCCTGGAGACATACTTAGAGAGGTGCATGAGGCTGCAGAGCAACTACAGAAGAAGATAGACAGAAGATCATATATCCTGGTCAATTCAGAGAGCTGGGAAATTGGAAGACAGCCCAAGACGATAGAATGCCTCGAAGATCTTTTGGATAAAGATAAGGAAAGTCTGCAATTGGGGTTCAAGTCCTTAAGTGAATCTGTACTTGATCTGAGCTCACTTCCAGTGGAGACTCCTTTAAAAAATGGTGGTTCAAGGGATATTATATTCAGGAAGCAAATAGCTTGGCCATTGCGTCATAACCCATTCAATGGCGATGCAGTTGCAGAGGAAGCTGATGAATACAATACATATGAAAGTGCAAGCGCCATGTCTTTAGGGACATTTGTTTCACTTGTGATTGAATTTGTTGCAAGGCTTCAAAATGTGGTTGACACATTTGAAGAACTCAGTGAGAAAGCAGATTTTGAGGAGCCTTTTGTCAATGTGACAACGACAAAGAGGGTTGGATTTTGGATCAGACTATTCAGGTCTTACAGTTTCAAATATTGAGATCATGCGAGTTTTGCCAGCTTCAAGTTGTCGGAAATTCATGCTTTTGTTTTTCTAAAATAACAAAATAATTGCAGGGAATATTTCAGCAGTGTAGCCCTCCATTGATGCAGGAGTTAAAAAGAGGCTTTGTGGAGCATTCATTCCTGCTGACAGTAGCCCTGAATCAAATGGATTGTGTTCCAGTTTCTTCATGATCTGTTGATGGCAACCCTTGATTTCTTGAGTGCTCAAGTTGATGATCTACTTCTTTTTTTATACCTAAAGAGGATAAGCCTTTTAGTTCTGCCAACTACAAAGCAATAAGCCTTAGTTCTATAGTCACCCTTTCTTCTTAGGCACATTTCTAAGGAATTGGGTGCCATTGTTAAGAGAAGTATTTTATTAATCTCTCTTTACCACTATAGCTCACAGCCTTAACAAGAAGAGAAGTGTTAGAGTCATAAACTCACAAACTGATATAATTGTACGTGATTTATTTTATAATAAGAGTAACTTTACAATCTGACGTACTACATTAAACCATAATAATTATTTCTAGTACTTCTTTATACGTGAAGTGTTTAAAAAAGAAGTATTTTAACGACAAATAGATTTCATAAAAATGAACTCACATATTGATATATTTTGACGTGATACGCTGTATTTTTTTTTTTTTAGACGTGTCCTTGGTGGTAGATTCATTTAGAGTAAATCAGAACGTGCTATGCATTATTAGAACTAGAGAACTAATGCTTCCAAAGGACCTCGGCCAACCAAATCCAAGAAAGAACATGCGCAGGTCATCATCCAGATCCTACAGATAATTAAACTACATAAATAAATGACAACCTTAGATTAAACTAAACATAAATTTCCGGCCCCATCATTGACACGTAAAATATATATAAAAGAAAAAATGAACAAAAACAAGCAATGCCAGCAATTTCGTCTTCAGATGAGATCTCATTCGCTTTTGTCTTGATCTGATCATTTTATAACCATAATTTTTTAACACACTAGTTCCTACCGGTCTTAACTTCCAACGACTTTTCAAATTTTCTTAACCACCAAACGACACCGTTGCTCTCGCTCTATTGACAAATCTTCCATGTATATATATACATCACGAATTCACTTTCATGCATTATATTTATAGTTTTTTTCATTGATTGTGAGGATATTTTTTTATAAGATATACGGTGTTGAGTAATAAATAATTACCGATAAAAAAAAAATATATCTTTTTTTAACTCTCTCGATGCTTAATTTTCCTTTAATTACCTCTGTTCTTTTTGTTTTTCTGGCCGATAAGAACCCTTCCGGTTCGCCACCCTGCAGCATTAATGGCTGCGAAGATCGGGTCTTTTCGACACAGTTTCGCCGAGAGGAGCAAGGAAAGGCTTCTCTCCAGGAAGGGTTACTCCGAATTAGGCGTGAATAGTTCCTACGGTGGCGACGACGGAGTCAAATACAGGTGTTTCCGTAACTTCTCTGATGGGATCGTCAACTTCTGGACCGGTATGCGGGAAACTTCAGCCAAGCTATACCAGATGGGCAGGTCCGATCCCCGGAAACTCCTCTTCGCCGCGAAAATGGGGATGTCCTTGTCCATTGTGTCCCTCGTCATCTTCTTCAAAGATCCGCTTAAGGACGTCAGCCAGTATTCCATCTGGGCAATTCTCACAGTCGTCGTGGTTTTCGAATTTAGCGTAGGTATTAGCTTCGATCATGCTCATGCCTGTTTAATATCAAGGACTGACTTGGAGATTCAGTTGGTTTTCATCCCCAACAAAGAAAAAAGATCGAATTTGTCTTGTTTTATTCACGAATATATATATATATATATATATTGTTGGCTTTTTTACCCGAGTTATATTCTCGTTTTACATTCGTGCAATGCATTCTTAGGTGCTTCAATAAAGAGTAAAACTTTGTCCTTCGGGGGAAAAATAAGTACTCTTATCAAACATGTTCTAAGCAGCATGCCTATTCATATATTATCTGTTCTAAATCTTCCTAAGGGTGTATATAAAGCTTTGATTTCCATTTTCTCTAATTTTCTTTGGGGTGTTGGGGAGGATTCAAAGAAAAGAAAATGGGTGGCTTGGTGTAGAATTTGTTTGCCGGTGGAAGAGGGTGGTTTGGGCATTCGGGACCTCTCAATCCTCTTTATTTATGAAATTTGTTAGGAAATTTCTTGTGGGGAATTCCTTATGGGCTGAATTTTTTAGAAAAACATATGTTGGTAATGCCCATCCGGCTTCGGTCTTGTGTAACCAGCGGGGTACTAGATTCTAGAAGCGTATTATGTCTGTGCTTCCTTTGTTCATTAGTAACTCAAAATATTTGGTTCGTTGTGGGGAGATAAATTTTTGGTATGACAATTGGTTGGGTGATGGACCTTTGGCTGAATCTCTAGAGGTGAGGGGCGATCCTTCTTTGAAAGTAAATTCGGTCCTTGCTAATTCTACTTGGGATGAACGCAGGTTATGTGAAATTGTTCCAGGTGGGATTGTTACTAAAATTGTTTCATCACAAGTGAAGTTGAGAGCTGGTAGGGACATTCTCATCTGGGTGCTGAAATCTGATGGGATTTTTAGCACTAAATCGGCATAGTAGATTATTCGTAGGAGAGGAAATATCTATCTTTGGAGGAAGTGGCTTTGGCATAAGCATGTTCCTAAAAAGATGTCCTTTGTTTGTTGGAGAGCCCGGAAGGTAGCATTACCTGTGGATGAATTGATTAAAAAACTCGGTATTCCAATAGTTTCCAAATGTAATTGTTGTTTTTCTCCCCAAATTGAAACTATTGATCATGTGTTGTGTGAAGGAGAGGTGGCGCGTAAAGTGTGGATTATTTTGCTGCTGTCTTTGCCATTAGGCTTCCTCAATTACGTACTTGACAGGGAGTGGTGAATGTCTAGTTGCTTCGGGCATCAAAATCGTCTCAAGTTGGTTTGTGTAGAGGCGTTATTCCCATTTTAATTACTTGGGCTCTTTGGCGTTCAATATGTGCGGCACGTATGGAGGATGGGCCTTGAATTGAGAGGCTGTGGTTCGGGTTGTGAAATGCTTCTTACTGGATATTTCTTCGAATTTTCGGCCATTTTCAAGGCTGTCCAGTAGAGATGAAAGCATTTTGAAGGAGCTTAACTGTCCTTTTATTCCTCTTAGCCAAGGAGTGGATGGTTCAAACTTAATGTTGATGGTGGTTCGAACGGTAAATCAGGACCTTTTGGTGGCGGCGGCATCATCCGTGACGCTTGTGTCGTGCTTTGGTGGGATTTGCACACTTCTATGGTGTCTCAACTAATTCGGTTGTAGAGGGACGTGCTTTATTGGATGGCCTAAGAATGGCGCAACAGCTTGATATTAGAAATTTGTTAGTTGAGTCGGATTCAAAAGTAGTTGTGGGATGGATCACATCTGGTGATTGCAATCACTGGTATATGTGGGACTTTTGGGAAGAAATTCAATTTCTATTCCGGTCTCTAAACTGCCGCATTTATCACATATATAGAGAAGTCAATATGGTAGCTGATTTTTCAGCAAAGGAAGGTGCTAAAAGTAAGATCATGGATTTTGCCAGGAATGACATTGGTATTGGACGGTTGTGGGGTCTTTTGCGAACGGACTATTTGGAATTTCCTTATTTATGTAGATAAGTCCTAGCGTCTTGATTGCTTCTATATGGTTATTCCAACTCCTCAGTGAGGGTTTTTCAATAAAGGTTCTACTTTATTTTTTTTAAAAAGGTGCTTCAATAGAAAAGGGTAAGCTTCACTGTGCTTGCTGGTTTGTTTGCAGGGGCAACACTTAACAAAGGATTCAATCGTGCTTTGGGGACATTTTCGGCCGGAGGGCTTGCTTTGGGCATTGCAGAGGTGGCTTTGAGGGTTGGGGAATTTGAGGAAGTTATTATAGTAATTAGTATTTTCTTAGCAGGTCAGAGCCTTTATGATTAATGTCAAATGCCAATATTTCCCTTTTCCGTCCTTCATTTTTTTGTTTTGCATGGAAACTCCATTCTTAAATGATCCTTATGTCTTGATGTATAGGATTTCTTGCAAGTTATACCAAACTTTATCCACCAATGAAGTCTTATGAATATGGTTTCCGGGTATTCTTGTTGACATTCTGTATTGTATTGGTCTCTGGGAGTAGCTCGTCGCAGTTTTTCCAAACAGCTTTCTATCGGTTATTACTTATTGGGATTGGTGCTTGTGTATGTCTAGTTGTAAATATATGCATGTATCCCATCTGGTCAGGGGAGGATCTGCACAAATTGGTGGTGAAAAATTTTCAGGGTGTTGCTACTTCTTTGGAAGGTTGGGCCGAATTCTTTTATGCCCTGATTTGTACCATATAACTTTCTTTTATGCAACTGTCACAGTATCTTTTTTCTTTTATTTGTAGTTGATTGAATGACATGCTTGCTATATTGCTTCAAAACTTTGTTCAGGCTGTGTTAATGGATACTTGCAATGCGTTGCATATGAGAGGGTCCCTTCCAAAATTCTTATATACCAAGCATCTGATGACCCGCTGTATAGTGGCTATAGATCAGCTGTACAATCTTCAAGCCAAGAGGAATCTCTGGTATGCTTATGTCATAATTCTGGCACCTGTCCTCATGAATAGAGCCAAAAAGTGGCAGGTGATAATTTTAGCTTAATCTGATATTTCAGTTAGATTTTGCAATATGGGAACCACCTCATGGCCCTTATAAGGGGTTTAATTATCCCTGGAGGAACTACGTCAAAGTAAGTGGTGCACTGAGGCATTGTGCTTTCATGGTAATGGCAATGCATGGGTGCATACTTTCAGAAATACAGGTGAATTGACCTATTCCTTTTTTTTTTTTTTTTAATCTTCTAGATATGTTTGTTGCAGCATTGTATCTGTTCTTATTTCTCCCAGGATGGTGACTTTTGTTTCCGCTCTTTTAGGTTGGGCACAATTTATAACATGATCAATTAGAACTGGACATTTGCGATCATTTGTACCTATAAAAAAACAAAAAAAAAAAAAAAAAAACATTTGCGATCATTTGTAATAATATACTGAAATTGTCTGTTTTAGTTCTTCCATTCCATCTACAGTTCTCTTGATAAAAGTAATAAAGCACCGTTGTTAATTTATTCCTTGAATTGATCTTTCTTTTCAGAATTCTTTCAGTTTTCATTTCTATTGAAGCATCAAGTCTTGAACTTGAACATGGTCATGTAGGGGTTCTATCAGTATTTTGCCACTCTTTTTTATTTTTCAAATTTGTTAGGATTTACTAACCGAAAAGAGGGGAAAAGATGTGCTAGGATTTGATCATGTCTACTTTCTTATGCCATTTACCGCAGGCTTTTGGGCCAAGACACCCATGAGTCATTCTTTGTTGACAAGACTGGGTTACTGCCTCAAACATCTGTTCTGTGGACACCATTCCCCCAGTAACTGATGAACTGTCTGCTCCCTTGATAAAATCTTAATGACCTATCCTCCAATGAATATTTTACTGTTAGGTTGTGATTTGTTAGTTTAGTTGGTGAGTGGTGGGGAGGTAGAGTATCTAAAAGCAAGCCGGGGACACCGAATAAGTGATAGTAAGAGCAATAATAAAGCTGAGGACTGAAGAAACGATCTGTTCCACTTGCTTCTCCTGTCAGCCATTAACATTCACATTTATCATCTAGTTTCTTTAGGTTAATTCTCAGACAATCAAGATATCTCACATTTTATTTCCGTTGCGGTTTAATGAATAAAAAGGATGCAAAAATTGACTACTTTATGCATAGATATTACAAATGAGAGATGAAGCATGATTTGAAAGTATAGTTAGTAGTTATGACATGTTGCTGAAGCATTTGCACCTATGAGCTTCTGGAAGATGTCAGTTAAGAGTCCTCGCTAAACTCTTTATGAACATTACTTTTTCTAGAGTTCAGAAAAGCTCTCCAAGTCTAGAAATTGGTTGTTGATGCATCTGTTTTTAAGATCTGTTCTTTTGGCATTGAGGATGTATAATAACTTTCTTCTGAGCTATCTATTTACACTATCAGCTGTTTTGACTTTGTATCTCTAGGCACCAGCAGAAAAGAGACAGGTTTTTAGTAGTGAGCTTCAGAGGGTTGGTACCGAAGGAGCTAAAGTGTTACGTGAGCTAGGAAGCAAAGTTGAAAAGATGGAAAAATTAAGCTCCAAAGACATATTATTTGAATTGCATGATGCAGCAGAAAAGTTACAAATGAAGATTGACCGAAAATCATACCTTCTGGTCAATTCAGATAGCTGGGAAGGTGTAATGCGGGCTAAGGAATTTGAAGATCCTCAGACCTTGATTGATGTTGACGACAATGAAAATAAAGGAATTGTGATCAATTCGCTCAGTGAAACATGGGATTTCCATAATCCAAACATGAGTGTAGAGCCCTCCTCAATGCCGCAGTGGATATCCTCTGAAAGTCTGCTTAAGAAACCAGTATCATGGCCACGTCTCTCATTTGCTGGGGATTCCATGCTTAATGAACGAGAATCAAAAGTATATGAAAGTGCCAGTTCCTTGTCTTTAGCTACATTTTCATCCCTTCTTATTGAGTTTGTTGCCAGGCTTCAAAATATTGTTGATGAGTTTGAAGAGCTTAGTGAGAAAGCAAATTTTATGGAACCCATGCCAGAGGCCAAAGAGGTGGTTGGTTTTGGACCAGACTGTTGAGATGTTTCCGTTGACTTCCTTGTTCAATTGATTCAACCTCTTATTTTTTTTCATTCAATTGTTGGCAATTCATCATTGATTACCGCTTGGTTACTTCATCTTTCTGAATGTAAGGATTGGAAAGGGAAAGAGGGTGAGTTTCTCACCCAAACAGTGATTATAGCCATTGAATTGGGGTATGATCTGATGATTTGTCACTTCGAAGGATTGATTTTATCTTATTTTAAGTGAAGGCGAGCAGGGACATCTCCAGTGATAGAGCTTTTGTGATGCCTGGATTTTATCAGAAAAGGAATTGAAAGCTTTAGAGATTAGGCAGCTGTTTCTTAAGATATCTGTATCTTTTGTCAATATATATTTTATGGGTATCGATACTAACAGAAGAGGACCCAGAAAACAGAGAGATCACCATGCTGGCCTTTACTATGCATTTTTTGCTATTTGTGGTGTGTTGTAAATTTTGGCATAAAGTGAAATTTGAGCAATTTTTAGCAGAGCTGCTGCTTGAATTCAGAGTTTTTAGGCCTAGAGGACATGAGCACAACAATCGGATAGCAACACTCCAAGTTATATAAACTGATTAATATGTGCTGTTCATATATAATTATGAATATATCATTAAAAAAAAGGTCTCAATGATGTCACAGGACATCCTTGTAAATCGCAGGCAAAAGCAGATCCTTTTACGGTTGTATTCATTCATTGAAGGTAGCACTGGACAGATCGTAGACGATAAACAGAAAGAAAAGGCCGACTTCTTTGGTGGGTGAAACGTGGGGAGTACTCCTTTGCCTCCTATCAGAAAAAGTGAAAATAAAGGTAGAAGACGTATTAATTATGGTATCAAAAGGTTAAGTCCATTACTATTGTATTGCTTTGACATTATATATATAAAGGTTGGCTTAAGAGATCAAAACAATCCAAAATATAACTCTAGTAAATTTATATTTTTTTTGAATGTATAAATTATAATTATATTATAATTTTGATTTAAAGAAAATTATAGACCCAATAATTTATAGACCTAATAGATTATTGGATTGAGCGGAGGGTGGGGGGGGAGGCTGGAAACCCTCCCCCGCATGGTACATGACAGGATGTGGGGATGGGTCCACCCGCCCCACACTGGAAGCACCCCTAAGGCTATCGGAGAATAGGGAGTCGAGTACTTAAGGGTACCATTGCTAATAGAGGGGTTTATTTTAAGTATCTAGTTTTCATTATGTTATTTGGCTTATTGAAACTTATAGTTATCAGTTTGTTATGTTGAGGTTATTGAGAGATTATAGAAACGTTGATTTATGTTATTTGATTTATTGCATTAATGACCTTTGGAAGAAATTTGTGTATTAAGCTGAAATAGATGAATTTATGTTTTTGTTTTGGAGGCATTATATTTGTATTGGGAAATATGATGATAGGTGGTTGGCAGTAATTCTCTGAACCATCTGGATACGGGGTGTTATAAAGGTGAGGTGCGGCTGACTGATGGAACTAGGGGGCAACTGAAGGCTTAAGCGATGGCAGTGACAGGCGGCGAGGCAGATGAGTATGGTGGCGGTGTGCTTGACGACGACATGGGGTAGGTGGCGGTTTGGTAATGTGAGGCACGATGAGTGCAAATGAATAGGGATATGAGAGAGAGCCTGAGGGACGTGCTACGACACAATAAAGAGGAGAGAGAAAAACAAAGGAGAGCGAAACCGAGATAGAGTGCGAGAGGGAGGCTTTCCAGTCTAGCCTCAGGATTGGACGGCGCGGAGGATGGCAGAGGGAGAGCTGGACGATGACAGCGCAATAGAAAGGGCAACGGGAGACAAACTGGAGAGACGGGGAGGGTGGTGTTTGCACAGGAGAGAATAGAGAGACATACTTTGGGGCTGGGAAGGAAAAATATAGGGTTTAGGGCTACTGACCAAAACCGCGTTATTTTGGGTCATTTCATTTTTTTTTTGGGCTGGGTTTTGCTTAAGAAATAGGAAGGGTCTAATCACGGGCTTGATCATTATAGTTATGCAGCTTGAAAGTCCAAAAAGTCTGCGCAAAAAAAGCCCAAATGGATAATGCAAAAGAGCAAGGACCAAGTACATGAATATCCAACTCGCACAATATGCATCCGGAAACTAGAGGGATACCACAAGCTTGTATCCTTGTAGTCAAAAGGGATAGCACCATTCCATAGCTAGCTTCCACATAAACACAGAAAATTTAAGTGGTAAGATGGGATTCCATAAAATGTTTGAGAAAATGAATAAACTTGAATGCGGCCTCAATAAATCCCAAGCATATTTGGAGTTGAATTTCCATGCCATCATTTGAATGCTTCCAAACCTTCCTTGAGCTTTATATTGTAACTTACTACTTCCTGCATTATAAATAGGCCAGACTCGTCCTATAACCAGTTTTTTTGATTAGTACTTTTAGTTGGAAGAATTAAAAGCATTATAATTAGCTCTTCTTATAGATTTATTAATATCTCAGATGGTCATTTATTTTTCTCAGCTGCTTCGATTCATTGTCGTGCTCATTTATGATGTGTCTATACAGTATACCGCACAATAATATAAAGTCTGTCGTCCTTTTTTTTTTTCCCCCTTTTTTTATTTGTTATTCTTGCTTTCTTTCCGCATCTCTAATGGTTATTGAAACAATGGAATTTGGCATGCCATCTGAGCCAGTTTTGAAACAATATACACTATTTTTTCGGACGACAGTTGATCTGCTTGCATGTAATTTCTCTCCCTGCAGTCCCGGTGATGGGCTCAGAAGTCACAAGTTCAAAACTTTTGCCTCGGGTATTTGGTTTTCTGGAACTTTGTCAAGCTAATGAATGAGTTTTTGAGTGCTGTTCCTGAGTCTCACACTTTGTAGGGTACGTACCCAATATTTAAGTTCAATGTGATCACAAAGGTGCTTCAATATCTAGCTTGTACGTAAAGCATTTCTTTCTTTCTAATCTGCATTTTAAGTTTCTTTTGCAGGATTTCTGCATGAATTTATCATTCATCATAATTTGCGTTTTGTTGGTTTGCATTATTTTGTCTTTTTTCTTCGTTTGGTGTGACAATGTTTGAAATGCAGGTGGTGGAGAAGACAATCCATTCATTTTTATTTGGACGAGCTGAACGAGAGGGACCCAGATCCTTTGTCCACGTTCGGACGTTTTTCGCCAACCTGCAAGCACTTCAGGCCATCGATAATTCGATCTTGTTTTGATGTCTAGCTAATTTGACACGGTCTTCCGGTAGAAAAATGATAGAATTACTATTTTATAATAACTTGTTTACCATTATATAATAAAATAACATTATTTTTAATTTTATTTTTTAATTTGATGAATTAAATATAATAAAAAATATCATTATATTTAAAAGTGTATATAAATAGTGAAGCTATCACTACTCGCTGTATATGTAAGGAGGTTCCCACTAAACACACGTCCCACCCTGCTGAACGAGGATCCAGATCTTTCCATACATGTGTAGAGCCTGATGGAAGGTCGACAAGGTTTCTTTTTTTCTTCTGTATTTTAGAAAAAGAAAATTTTTATTTAGCATCTAGATAAAAATAACAAATCATATTATATTAATATGCAATACGAAAATGACAAGTAAAAGAAGGGGATAAAGGTTAGCTAATGGGTAGCCCGATGTGAAGCTCTTGGGCCGTAAAATTCCAAGGACTTGGGGAGGCCAGTCGGTGTCACGTGTGGTACGTAGCCTGGTAGGTGTGGAATGAACCTAAGTTGTGTGCATTTTAGGGCAGCTTTTTTTGGTGCAGATTATAATGCATGCAGAACCATCCAAGTACGTACAATGGAGGAGAGGTGCCCGCGCCATGGTTGATTGGGGGCGGGGAGGAGCAGTATACGTACGTAGTCTGACATGCAATCAAAGATCGATTGCGTACTGTCTTTCAGTTTACAATAATAAGTTTTTGCTTGGCAGATCGATCAAAATCTCTGCGACAAATATCGATCCTTTGAGTAAAAGCCGTAAAAGACAAGCAACTGATGATGATGAACATCATATCATTTTGTTCAAGTCTTTGGGGTTTAGCCTGATATGATATGTGCCTTTCAAAAGCGACGACAAAGTGTAGTACTTGAGTTGGTCGTCGCGTGCCCCCCGCGGCCACTCTCATATCTGTTTTGATCCAACTATTAATATTAAACTGGTCTCTCAATCATGTAGATGAATCTGAATTGAAAGATTGCAGCTCGCAGCTAGCACTGGAGTCTCGATAGTTTTGGCTAGCTGCAGATCAACACAATTAAGATTAAACAAGAAAATCTATAGCAGATATATATATATATATACATACATCATGTATTTTGGCATCATTTTTCACTAGTACTGATCAGTTATCATTTCTTATCCCTTAATTAATTGAATGGAAAATCTAATGTGTTTGTGTTACTTTGTTCGGTTACTCCTAAAGGAAAATCTAATCATGACTTTTAATTTGAACGTCGACTTTTGAACCAAAAGTAATTAAGCAACACTTGGCCGGGCATGATATATAGCCCGAAGCAGTAAAGCATATATATATATATAGAGAGAGAGAGAGAGAGAGAGAGAGAGAGAGAGAGAGAGAGAGAGAGAGAGGGAGAGGGAGTACCGTGTGCGCGCGTGTTGATCTTCAGTCATTTATTTTTCTCTGCTTCGATTCATTGTTGCCGTCCTCATTTAGATCAGTGTCTATACAGTATACTGTACAATAATATAAAGTCTGTCCTTTTTTTCCCCTTTTTTTATTTGTTATTCTTGCTTTCTTTCCTCATCTCTAATGGTTATTGAAACAATGGAATACAATCCATTCATTTTTGTATGGACGAGCTGAACGAGGGACCCAGATCTTTGGGCCACGTTCGGTTTTTCGCCAGCCTGCAAGCACTTCAGGGCATCTACGATTCGATCCTGTTTTGATGTCTAGCTTTGACACGGTCTTCCGGTAGAAAAATGATAGAATTACTATTTTATAATAACGTGTTTATAATTATGAATTAATTTTTATATCAGTCTACACACCACACACTATAATTTTTTTTTATTTTTTTTATTTGTTTCTCTTATTAAATGTATATTATATAGATGATGAATAAAAAAATATAAATGTTTCAAGAAGAGTAAAATAAAAAAAAATTGAAAAAAAATAAAAAACACATTAATGTGTGGTGTGTAAGCTTATGCATAGAAATACTCTTACCATTATATAATAAAATAACTATTTTTAATTTTATTTTTTAATTTGATGAATTAAATATAATAAAAAATATTATTATATTTAAAATTGTATATAAATAGTGAAGCTATCACTACTCTCGCTGTATCTGTAAGGAGGTTCCCACTAAACACACGTCCCATCGAGGTGAACGAGGATCCAGATCTTTCCATATATGTGTAGAGCCTGAAGGAAGGTCAAATTGAGTCGACAAAATGAGGAGGCAAATTAGTCTTTTCCTTTGGTGAAATAAAAATTTTACTTAAAGATCTTTTACACACCAGACTAATATATAATTTTTTATTTTTATCATTTTATTTAATTACATATATTTATGTGTAAATATATATATTTAAATAAAATGATAAAAATGACAAATGAGCTGTGCTACTCTTCTACTTGAGTAGCATCGATCCATTATACCGTTAGGCCAAATAGTCTTTTCTTTTCCTTTTTCATATTTTTTATTATTTTAAAATATTTTTAAAAAATATAAAAAAAAATATCAATATACTAATAGTTTATTTCTTAATTATTAAATAAAGAAAAAAAAATTTAAAAATA
This sequence comes from Pterocarya stenoptera, assembly GCA_003123785.1. Lineage (NCBI taxonomy): Eukaryota > Viridiplantae > Streptophyta > Magnoliopsida > Fagales > Juglandaceae > Pterocarya > Pterocarya stenoptera. Next base: position 33,947 of record QEOT01003034.1, read on the forward strand.
AAATAAAATACATAAAACGTCAAAATAAAAAATAAAATTAAATAGATAAAATAATATTTTTCAACTACAAATTATATATTAGGAAACGATAAGTAAAAAAGGGGTAGGTTAGCTAATGGGTAGCCCGATGTGAAGCTCTTGGGCCGTAAAATTCCAAGGACTTGAGGACGTCGGTGTCACGTGTGGTACGTAGCCTGGTAGTTGTGGAATGCGTTTTAACGTTGAATTGAATTAAATTGAATTGAAATAATAAAATATTATTTTTTAATATTATTATTATTTTAAAATGAAAAAAAATTAAATTATTTATTATATTTTAAATTAAAATTTTAAAAAATCCTAATGATAAATTGAATTGAATTGAATTTGATTTAGGATGTAAACATACATTTTAGGGCAGCTTTTTTTGGTGCAGATATGCATGCAGAACCATCAAGTACAATGGAGGAGAGGTGCCCGCGCCATGCAGGTTGATTGGGGGCGCGCGGGGAGGAGCAGTATATATACATACGTAGTCTGACATGCAATGCAAGATCGATTGCGTACTTCTTTTAGTTTACAATAAAATAAAGTAATTTGTTTTTCAACAAAATAAAGTATGCATTAATTTCATGCACGTTTGCATGTGTTAACGTTATGATCTCACACGTGATCAGCAGACCGCGGATCATCACGAGCCATTCAAAGAAAATGACTTCTTTCGGAACTATATATCATGATCGAGTAGATATATATATATATATATATATATAAAGTAGAAGGAGTAGTAATCTTAAGGGGTAGTTCAACTGATCCGGTCTTGAGTTTTATTTTTAATGATTATTAGTTTGAGTTCGTTTAAGATTACTGAAAGTTTATCTGATCGTTAACTTTAAGATTCTATGAAATTAATCGAAGTGCGCGTAAATTGATCCAGACAATCATAGTTATAAAAAGAAAAAAATAATAATAATAATAGTAGTGGTGGTACTGGGGTTGAGGCATTATTTTTAAGTAAGAACGTTGGGCATGACAGACCCTCATCCACAATATCATTAGTTTTGTAGCTACTAGTGCATGCGCATTTATTAGGGACGTTACTTACACCTACCAAAAAAACAAGAGTCAGAAAATGATTGATGCCTCTGCATGGCTTCTATAAATGCGATCGATCTTTTAGCTCCAACATGCAGCATTCATCGATCTGACGCCTACCAGCTTCAAGGATCACGCAATGAACATTTTTGTTTCATGCGCGATTTTCATGCCATTTTACGCAATGTACTGGAAGCAATCAAAGAAGAAAAATCACCTTGTAAAAGCTTCCATAAAACTCATGATGATGATCATGAAGATCAATCAGGTACGTAAAATCTTTGTCTGTGGAAATGATCTACATATATGATCGATCTCCGTTTACTTGCTGCAGTTTCTTGTCTGTTGTTCATACGTACCATACGTACTCTACTAGCAATATTGGAAAGTGCAAGTTATATACATATATATATATTTATATGATAATTAGATGGTCACATGGGAAAATTGGGAAGAAAACCCCGAAAGGAATTAAAAGATGTTCGTAACGTACACGTAGTACGTACTTTCCCTTTAATTTCTTATATATATATATATATATATAATAGAACCATTAAATTATTTAAAGATCATAGTTGCGAGAAACCACAGCTAGCGTACGTAAGTAATTGTACTTGTACGTAGTCTATATGTATATTTATTACTGATAAAAGATGAACTAATTAATAATTGAAGTACGACTTACCTAGCTATATGTTCGTACTGTATAATCAAAGCATTCATCACATGCTCTTGTTGTTTTTCCAACACAGAAAAGGAGCAAGGAATAAGATGATTTCGACTATTCATTTGAGCAAGAAATGATGGGTAACTTATGCTAACAAAGGGCGACAACAGTACGCTATTCAACAACCTCGACCTCGGACCTTCATCTGAGGCGTGCGTGGGGCCTTAGGCGTACCGGAGTCAGACCTAATTCACTGCACTTACGTTATTGTTATAAGGACAGCTAGTATTCATGCAGAAAATCAGCACCAGAATTAGTAACTGCATTCGACACTTTAATTGTTCTTGGTCAGCTAGTTTAGGAAATCTGTAGTGCTCATACTTTCTACATATACACTTACGTTTTTATACATTAGAATAAATTTAGGAGTAATTTAAGTTTTTCAAACTTGTATTTATACATCCTCTTCTAATAGAAATGTGTGAATCATTTTCTCTATTCTTGTCTATTCCTCTATATGGTATCAGATTAAAGCTCAAAACTCCAACGAGTATTTCCTATCTTTCCTGCTTCCGCTATGGCCACTTCTTCCTCTGACGGTGTTCCAATAGCCATCAATGCCACCGAGCAAATTACTGCATGTCTCACACCAACCAACTTCCTTTCATGGCATGCTCAATTCGAGTCTCTCCTTCTCAGCTATAACATCTTTGGTTATGTCGATGGCACTCATACCTGCCCACCCCTACAGGCGTCAACTGATGCAGCTTATCACCTTTGGTTTCATAAGGAGAAACTTATCCTAAGTGCTATCATGACTTCAGTGTCCCTAGTTGTGATCCCACTCATAGCAACCTCCAAGACGTCATATCAAGCCTGGATTAAACTAACAAAACTTTATGCTAGTCGATCCAGGACTCGCGTCATGCAGCTAAAAGATGATCTCACCCTCATGCAGCGTGGAACTCGCAACATTACAGAGTACCTACACTCTGTTAAAACCATTGCCGATGAGCTTGCTCTCATTGATGCACCGTTATCTCAAGATGACATTAACCTGTATGTTCTTCATGGCTTAGGATCTGATTTTCGTGACATTGTTGCTCCGATTCGAGCCCGAGAGTCTTTTCTCTCATTTGAAGAATTACATGATCTGTTACTTGGTCATGAGGCCTATCTTCGAAGGCTTGATTCCACTGCCCAATCCTTGGTCCTTACTACCAATACCACTCAACGCAGGGACTGATGCTCCTCGAAGAATCATTCTTCATCAAACTATCAACCATCGAAGACTGACTCCAAATCAAAGCCTCGATAGTTCAAATAATACAAGTACCCTTGACCTTTTTTCACCACCAATGGCATAAGTCATTATATGACCGCTCCTTATACACCTCAACAATGGAGTGTTTGAGTGTCGTCATAGACATATTGTGGAGACAGGTCAAACCCTTCTAAGTCATGCCTCTTTTACATCAAACTATTGGGCTTATGCATTTGCAACAACCACATATTTAATAAATCGACTTCCATCACCTGTTCTCCATCATAAATCACATCTTCAAGTTCTCTTCAAGCAGCAGCCTTGGTATGAAAATTACATTCATTTGGATGTCTATGCTTTCCTTTGATGAAGCTGTATAACACCAACAAATTTCAAAAGAAGTCTGTTCCTTGTGTTTTTGTTGGCTACTCTACGAGCCAAAGTGCTTATCTATGTCTTCATCTTCAAAGTCAGAGTCTATACATCTCCAAGCACGTAATTTTTTATGAATATGTATATCCCTTCAAACAAGCTCCCATGCAATCTTTTACTGACTCATCCACACTAGAAACATCTTCTTTTTCTAGACCAATTTTGCAGCTTGCTTCTAGGGAACTTTTAGAAATCACACGGGCTCAAAGAGATCTCCCCTCTGCTTCTTCGAATCCAAGTGATGATCCACCTCTTGTGCAACCTCCAGAGGCACCAATATCCAGTTCAGATCAGGTACCTCCTATATCCTCTGCCACTCATTTCTTTACTTTTGTCACTCAACCAGAGAATTCAATACCATCCTCTCCAACACCACGTCCAAGAACCATCATCACCCGATCCATGAACAATATCTTTCGGCCAAAACAACTTCACAACACCACCAAGCACCCATTACCTGAACCACCCGAACTCTCTTGTGTCAGTCAAGCTCTCAAAGACCCTCATTGGAGCAAGGCACTATTAGAAGAAGTGACTGCCCTCTCCATCTTCCTGGTAGGCCTCTATAATCGGAGTATCATCTTCATCTTCACTATAATCTTGATCTAATACCAATCATGCATCATAAATATTTTGAGGAACAAACTTATGTCCGACTCGCTAAGTTATCTCTCCACTATCTTCATCGGGCACTTCCATTAGATCAATTAAGTAATAAACTTGGGTTGCTTGACAAGCCAATATGAACATAACATCTTTGTACCATTTACATGTTGTATTGATACTCAACCAAGGCCTAGATCCCACCAATCATATTTAAATACATGTCACATTTCCGCCTAGGTATTTCAGTCCGATAATGTCACATATGACACCATATTAGTCAATATCTTCTGTTCTATGATTTCCCTCAACCAACACACCATAATTTTACATCTTTTGATTATGTTCATGGTTTTTAGTATGGAACCTATAACTTTGAACCGTGCATGCAGTGTATCAAAGTGCTCTGTTTGAAGAACCATGAGCCAATGCATGCAATTCAGAAGAAACTGATTTTGGATCATAAGCACGTTGTTCCAAAATCTAACAAGTGAAATAGTAATAAAATTATACAAAGTTACTATAAATTAAAATGGTTTATGAATATTCTAAGTTACGGGACATTTAAATGCATACACGTTCTTCATACTATCCTGAAAATTCTTATTCGTGCCTCACCTCTATATTCTCTACTCCTTCTGTCCTAAGTTTGTCCATGTGCTCACCGTTTAGAAGTAAAAATAATATAATATTTGAACAAATTCGATATAATAGTACTTTAATCGAATATATATTATTTAGAATTATTCTAATTATGGATCAACATACCTAAGATAGTCATCAATTTCATGACAGTATATTCAACATGTACCACCGAACTTTTCCTAACTCTCCACCAATTATGTCATACCCCGATTGTGTACCCAAATGCCATACATTTTAGAAAAACACAGATAGCTCACGAAGGCGAGGAGCAGCAAAATGAATATTTCGCTCTTCACGATTAAAGCGTGTCTCAATCCCACGAAAATATAGAGAGCAAAATGTCAACTATTCATCGTGTATATAAGCCTCTGCTATTGACTCCTCAGCTCGAGCTTCATTCCCAATAGTGTATTTTGGTCTACCCAAATATCTTTCAACTAGATACATCTAATGAAATTGAAGTGGTCCACCTAACAATACCTCTCAAGATAAATGAGCTGCTAAATGGACCATTACGTCAAAAAATAATGGTGAAAATATATGCTCAAATTTACATAGTATTATTGCAATGTCGTCTTCCATCTTCCGTAATACATCTCGATTTATTACTCAAGAGCACAAATCCTTGAAAAAATGCATAGTTCAGATCATATGAGACGTACATTAGAAGTTAGCTATCCACGAATTCCTATCAGTAACAATTATTCAAAAAGACGTGACAATCATAACTTTTCAATCTACTTATTTTTCATTCATCAGGGCTAATGCATCTACCGAGATTTGAAGCATAATCTTCTTTCAACTTCACATCTTGTAATCATTTGCAAAAGTCCATCCTCTCATCTCTTGTCATTGTAAAACATGCATGCGCACTGAGGGGAGGATATACCCCTCCATGGTTCGAGAGTTTTACATGGAGATGTCATCCATGCCTCAGGATGCATCATCTCACACTGTAATTGTACATAGTGTTCAGTTCGAGGTTTCAGCGGATGTCATCATCGAGTTACTTGGGGTTCGTCGTGTATCTAAGACATCGACTACAGTTGCTCAGAGTGAGGACGCACCAAATGTAGGCACATTTACATTATCTATTGGCCTAGTCGAGTCTATGGCTAAAGACGTAGACCCATTGGAGAGTGAGGGGATTGATCAGCCTGAAGATGATGATCGCGATTAGGATTTCTTCATCCTCACAAGGAGATACCGCATATTGTTCGATAAGAAGAATACGTTCTCCTAGACATTGCTGCTATAATTTTTTCACATGTTACATCTTATAGTTGCAACAAATGTAGATCCTACACACATAAGGCCACCTTCAGTCAGACTCGTGCATAGTTCCTCATATGAGTGGCACATGGAGAGCTTATCGACTTGCCATTGCAGATATTTGAGACGATTCGTTATGAGGCAAGCATCATCTCCATTGACAACCTCCCATATGGGGTGATCATTACTCAGCTATTACTGAAACGGAGAGTGCCACCCCAAGTGGAGGAGTAGTTGACTGAGCAGATGAACCCCCTAGACATAACCTCACATCGTCGGAGCATTGGATAAGGAAGGAGGCATGCTCGACATGAGCTTTGACCTACACCAAATTTTGTTCCTCAGACCCAGTCTAGGGTCGGTCTTGCTCCCCATAGTGAGAGTTAGCAGCCGATGGGTACACCTGCAGGAGATGGGTACACCTGCTTGGATTGATGCGATGGACTCATATATTACTGCGCACATCGACTGACAGCTTGCACATGTACAACAGAGTGTTACTGAGGTTGGCCATCGTTTAGATATCCTAAACAAAATGGTCAACACATTGATTGAGGAGTTTCATACATTTGTAAACAACTCGTTCTAAGTGTTTTACACTTTTATCATATTTTTTATTTATATTTTAATATATATTTTTTTCTATACTTTATCTAATGAACAATATCATTTAATATATCTAGTGTTTTTGTATTTCAGTTCTCAATCTTTTTTAATTTGAAATTCCATTTTTAATTTTAAAACATTTCACGTTCAAACGTTAATGACTATCGTTCGAACATTTGGACGATTAACTTACACATTCGCACGTAAGTGGGCACATTCGCACCTAAGTGGGCTTAATGTTCGAACGTACATGAACTGTTCGAACGTAACAATTTATACGTTCAAATGTAATCATTCCAGAATGACATCGTCTGAGTGACATTCAACGAAACATTATTATAGTTCAAGCGTATAACTATTTCTCGTCTACTTTTAGTGAAATCGCCAAAGAAAATGAGTTTTTGTGACAGTTTCAAGACTGTCACAAATTGAAAACTGTGACAAAAAATTCAATTGTGTTGTTGTACTGTACGCATGTACTCTACGTAGTAAGAACTCAAAGTTAATTGGGTTTTACAAGGACTTCCTAGATCAAACGATCCAATATTTCATTTTGAAGATGTTTACTTCTAGATCTGCATATGTTATTTTCCTAATAATAATGCTCGGAATATTACTACTTTACTTTATAATATTTAAGCCTTGCACTGGCTAAACATACATGCATGCATGCACCTTCTTAATAATACGCATCGTTTGGTTATAAGATGAGATGAGATGAAAGTAAATTATTTATTATATTTTATATGTAAATTTAAAAAAATTATGATAATTAAATTAGATGATTTATATAACCAAACCATGTACTAATTAATATTATTCCTAGAACTTCTCTTTGATCTTCGTGTGGATATTGGAAGAGGCCGAATAATTAAGTTGATTTTGTTCTCTGATGGGTACGTCTCCCTAACTAGCTAGACTGGTCTTTTAATTTATAAATTATTTTTTAAATTAATTAGATGGTCCCCTTTAATTGATTTATAAAAGCCATCAAAATGAGAAATGTAAAAATCTAACAAGTTGACCTATGAGGCTGACACACAAAAAACATAATGATTCTTGACGAGTTTCTTGACTAGTACTATAT
>QEOT01003035.1:9700-38308 GCA_003123785.1 Pterocarya stenoptera
ATAACGATCAAGAGGATCTTCAAGCTTCTTTGAGTGTGGGCATTTGGAAAGATGACATTATGGCTGGATTGAGTGTTAGTTTTGGAATGAAAGAGGGAAAAAAAACAGAGAGCACGAAGGAAGATGGAGAAGGTACGAAATATTCCTCTCATCAGAATGTCTTTTCACTGTACAATGATGATCTAAATATATACAAGTGTCCATAACAAACTAACTGCTTTCTACCACAAATAGAAATATTTGCTGAGAATAAAAGAAAGAATAATCAAAGAATAAAAATGTATGAAATGTACAATATTAACCCTTCCCAGACTTAAGACTTGATGCTAAACGACATGTGTCTGCTGTGATAGTTGAACGACCTGCAGCTGGAGTATTTTCATCTTGTAATAGCCCCCCATAAGATGGAGAATAGAGATTCACTATTCCCATCTTGAACAAGTGTTGTCGTATAAGATATGAGGGCAAAGCCTTTGTAAAAATATCAGCTAGCTGGCTGTTTGAGGCTACATGGGTAGTGGTAATGCTGCCCTCTTGAATTTTGTCTCGGATTAAGTGACAATCCAATTCAATATGCTTCGTTCTTTCATGGAAAACAGGATTGGCAGCTATATGGAGAGCTGCTTGGTTGTCACAATGAAGTAATGCAGCCTGTGGATGAGGAACTTGAAGATCAATGAGTAGATAACGGAGCCAAGTAATTTTAGAGCATGTAGAGGCCATAGAACGATACTCAGCTTCAGCTGAGGAGCGAGAAACAACAGATTGTTTCTTGGACTTCCAAGAAACTAGAGAGTCCCCAAGAAACACACAATAGCCAGTAACACTTCTGCGTGTATCAGGACATGATGCCCAATCAGAGTCACAATATGCTTTGATCTGAAGCTGAGAAGAAGATGAAAGCAGTAGGCCTTGACCAGGAGCAGCTTTAATGTAGCGAAGAACCTTATAGGTTGTGGTCAAGTGTGAGGTAGTTAGATAATCCATAAACTGACTTAGGAGCTAGACAGCATAGCATATATCAGGTCTAGTAATTGTGAGGTACAGCAAATGACCTATAAGTCGTCTATAAGTGCTCGGGTCTGATAGGGGAACTCCAGTATTTTTGCTAAGTTTGAAATTCTGCTCAAGTGGGAGCTGAAGGGGTTTACTGCCAAGTGTACCGGAGTCCGCCAAAATATCCAAAGCATACTTTCTTTGGCATAAGTGAATACCTTTGGAGGATCTAGCCACTTCCAAGCCAAGAAAGTAGCGCAAACAACCAAGATCTTTGATCTTAAATTGAGTGTTGAGAAAGCATTTAAGAGATGCAATAGAAGATGGACAATTTCCAGCTACAATAATGTCATCTACATAAACTAGAAGGGCAGTAAAAGAAGTGCCATCTAATTTAGTAAATAAATTGTAATCAGCTCTAGATTGATGAAAACCAAAAGCAATGAGTGAATAGGAGAATTTAGAATACCATTGTCGGGAGGCTTGTTTAAGGCCATAAAGACTTTTGATAAGTTTGCACACTTGGTTGGGTCCCCCTTTGTTGTAACATGGTGGTTTACGCATATAAATCTCCTCATCCAAATATCCATGGAGAAATGCGTTATTGACATCAAATTGGAGGAGGGACCGGCCATGAATTGCAGCAATGGACAGGAAAACCCTCACAGTGACAAGTTTGGCTACGAGGGAAAAAGTCTTGGTATAGTCTATTCATTCTTGTTGTGTAAACCCCTTAGCCACAAGCCTTGCTTTTAGCCTTTCTATAGACCCATCAGCATTGAACTTGGTCTTTTAAACATATTTGCAGTCAATTGCCTCTTTTCCAAGAGGTAAGTCAGTGATGACTCAAGTATGGTTTTGTTCTAAAGCTAACAATTCAGCTTCCATGGCTTGACACCAACCAGGGTGCTTCACAGCTTGTTTATAAGTAGTAGGATCAGAAATAGTTGAAATGGAAGTTGAAAAGGCAGTAAAAGCAGAGGAAAATTTCTGGTAAGATAAAAAATTGACAAGAGAGCAAGGATTACCAGGTATAGAAATGGACAGCAATTGAGAAGGGGTTGAAAGAGTTTTGTAGCCACGAAACCACCATATCGTTGCAGCGTTCCCACAAATCGAAGAGTGGATCATCTAAGGCAGAGGGTTTAGAGATCGATCCAGAAATGAAGGCTAATTTGTTTTTCGCGCGAAGTGCTCTCCGCATCGCACGTGACCAGGTGGAATAATTTTCACTGGTGAGTAAATCCGTGACTAAAATCACGGCGGGGTTGTCACCAGTGTCTAGGCGAAATGGATTGCTAGGGTCTGTAAGGTTAAGATAGCGGGTCAAGTGTACGGCATGGTTGTTGTTTGAGGGAATGCCAGAATGAACTGAGGGATGGGTGGGAGAAGAAGATTCGTCTGAACTGTCAAGGAGTTCCTCCTTGGATGGTGCTCTGGAGGCTCTTGATACCATGTTAGTTTTGGAATGAAAAAGGGAAAAAAAACAGAGAGCACGAAGGAAGATGGAGAAGGTATGAAATATTCCTCTTATCAGAATGTCTTTTCACTGTACAGTGATGATCTAAATATATACAAGTGTCCGTAACAAACTAACTGCTTTCTACCACAAATAGAAATATTTACTGAGAATAAAAGAAAGAATAATCAAAGAATAAAAATGTATGAAATGTACAATATTAACCCTTCCCAGACTTAAGACTTGATGCTAAACGACATGTGTCTGCTGTGATAGTTGAACGACCTGCAGCTGGAGTATTTTCATCCTGTAATATTGAGTGGAATATCCATCCTCTTATAAGGATTTCTTGGAACATCTGGATCAAGAGCTTGGCAGTATTGAAGCAGAACTTCTAACCATTTTGAGGGTCTCAACATTGATGCTAGATGAAACCGATACTAGGGGTGTTCATCCGGGTCGGAACCCGGGTTGCAAAACCCGGGTTGACCCGGTCCGAGTACCTGGTTGTAAATCCGGAACCTGGGTTTACAACCCGGAACCCAGTTTTTTTTTTTTTCTATTTTTTTTAAATAACAAGATGTTTAGTACATTCTTTTTCTCAAAAATCTAGACTAAGAAAGATGCCCTTGTCATTTAGATGAAGGCTTTGTTTCAAAAAAAAAAAAACACAAAAAGAAGAACTTGGGCCACATTTTTGTTTTAAAAAATAGTATATAAACCACATTTTTGTTATTATTACACTTAAATAATTTTGAAAGTGTAAATAATAACATCAATTACATATTTATCAAGCTTGTGAACACAAACTAAAAAAGAAAAGAAAAAAAAAAATCGGGTTCCGGATTTATAACCCGGATTCATCCGGGTTCCGGCCCGGGTTTGACCCGGGCTAACCCGGTCCGGGTTCCGGCCTGGGTTTGAAACCCGGGTTCCGGTCTGGGTGTACCCGGGTTCCCGGGTTGGAACCCGGATGAACACCCCTAACCAATACAACAAAAAATTTGAATGTGAAGCAAACACGGGAACTTCTTCAGGACATCCGTGGCATCAGAAAGGGTATGACCCTTGAAAACGGTAGTTGGTGTTCAATTATTATGGACATGATGCTTGGACATATTGTACCTTGGGAATATTGTTTTCTTTTTGATATATTGGTTATTGATAAATCATTAAGAAACCAAGATTTTTTGCTCATAGAATTGGATGTATCAAATTGACAAAGGTCGAGACCGCATGATATTTTCATTTCGTTGTACTCAGTTTTCTGCAAGTAGGTGAGTATCAACTTAATGTACAAGAAAGTAGCATTTCCAGATAGGAGTATAGCGTGGAAGATGGTGCCATTATTTATTTATTTTTTTATGTGGATGATAGTGTGAAAGAAACGGATGGACACTTGAGGATGTTGACTCTCAAAATTGGGATTCTGTATTTTGTATTAAACCTTGAATTGTTCCAGGGTTCCAGTTCAACGATGCTTTTATTTTTTGATCCGAGTTCATTTTGATTTTTTCATGCACCTCTATTTGTCAACCATTGGGCTGTGCATCCCAAATTGATGTACCCGATAATAGTTTAAATTGTGATTTTTAGAGAGCTCATACTTAGAAAATCTTGTGGAAGAATATTATGAGATCGAACACCTTTTTCTCAAGTCCAATGTTCACCATAAAACGTACATGTCCAACAATTTGTTAACTCATCTCCAACACCTTTGATCCGTGTCCTTTGCGGCACAAAACAAGACCAAAAGGACTGACTTCTTCCCTTTAATTATTATACTTTTTGTTTCTATATTTGCTCAAATTTACTTTTTGTTTTCATTTATTAAATTATTTATTTAAAAAAAAATCATATTATTTTTGTCAAAAAATTGTTTCACTCAACTAGACAACCTGCTTTGCATGTTGCTCCTGACCTAGTATACATTGATATATATGAAGATGCAAGCATACTATGAACTTCATTAGGATAGAGCTAGCATACACGAGCTACAAGAAGTGCCCAGTTAACACCCCCAAGAAATCCAACCACTGGAACAGATGCACACAAGAGAGGTTGAAAGAAGTGGACTAGAATCGATTTCACTGGCGAGGTCCTCATGGTTCTTTCGATTTCATCGGGTTCATTACAGGACCTGGTTTGTTCACTGTAATGAAACACAGTGTTTCATAATACTGAAACACTACGTTTCATTAAGCTTGCAATGCAGTCCCTCTTTGGAGACTGCAATAAGAATAATTCTTACTGTTTTACTACCCATGCAGTGGTTGAAGCTTTAACACAATCGAAGTCTTATTAAGCTTTCACAACTCACAAGAAGTGCCCAGTTAACACCCCCAAGAAATCCAACCACTGGAACAGATGCACACAAGAGAGGTTGAAAGAAGTGGACTAGAATCGACTTCACTGGCGAGGTCCTCATGGTTCTTTCGATTTCATCGGGTTCATTACAGGACCTGGTTTGTTCACTGTAATGAAACACAGTGTTTCATAATACTGAAACACTACGTTTCATTAAGCTTGCAATGCAGTCCCTCTTTGGAGACTGCAATAAGAATAATTCTTACTGTTTTACTACCCATGCAGTGGTTGAAGCTTTAACACAATCGAAGTCTTATTTGTTTTCACAACTCCTAATTTAACTCATTCCATCTCATTTTATTTAATCATTATAATTCTTTTAAATTTTCATATAAAATAAAATAAATAATTTTACTTTTTTAAATTTTAAAACAAAAATAATATTAAAAAAATATATTCTAATAATATTTTATTCAACTTTTAATTTAAATCTTAACTCATCTTATTTGTAAAAATAAACAAGACATTAGGTGGACTTTTATCTAAATTGTACGTAGGACTTGAACACAAAAGAGATAGAGATATAAAGTAGGGTTAATTAGGGATACCGGTATTAAAAAAAAATGAAGTTAACTTGTAATATTTATTTAAAATTTAATATTGTAAAAGAAATTCATTATATAATTATAAATATTGTACGTACGTACGACTCGTCTCAGGTATATATCTCTTGGTCTATTGCGTATGCCGGTATGCCCGACACCTAAGTTCTGTTGAAACTAAACTTTATTTTATTGCTAAAACTGATGAGTTACTTTCATCATAATTTGAAGGGGCAACAGTTATTCAAGTTTTTATTGAAAAAGTTATGGCCAATTAATAAATTGTGAAAACCAAAAAGTGTCTTTTTATTAGCAGCATGTGGCTGTGCAAAACATCCAAGAACTTGAATAGCATTAGATGTCATTAATTTAGACTCTAGAATTTTCTTTTGAATTTTTATGGCCATGTACTTCAGCTATGAATCAGAATATGAAATAGAGTGGCGTACTCTTCCACTTTCTTTTTTCTTTGTGTGTTTTGTCTCGGTCTTGTTTCCAACAAAGTGGCATAAGAGCATTGGTTCAAGAGAATGTCTTCTAAAGGAGCCACTCTTTCCTTCCAATACCTACAACTCACCAAGCTCAATTATGAGAATTGGGCAATTCCAATTAAGGCTATCTTGGTTCCCAAGGATTATGGAAGATTGTTGAGAAATGTTTCGTTGAACATCAAAATGAAGAGTCTTTGAATCAAACCCAACAAGAAGCCTTGGAGAAAGAAAGGAAGAAAGATCAAGGTGTGCTCACCGTTATTCATCAAGGCTTAGATGATGACATGTTCGAGAAGGTTGCCAATGAAACAAACTCTAAGCAAGCATAGGATACTCTTTGAAATTCCGTCGTGGGAGTAGAAAAAGTGAAAAAAGTGCGTCTTCAAACTCTAAAGGTTGAGTTTGAATCTCTTTTGATGAAAGAGAGTGAATCTATTTCGGATTACTTCACAAGAGTCTTGGCGGTGGTGAATCAACTGAAGAGGCTTGGAGAAAAATTGGAATATGTTCGTGTTGTTGAGAAGATTCTTCGCTCTCTCAACTTCAAATTCGACCATGTAGTGGTAGCCATTGAAGAATCTAAAGATTTTGAGGTCATGTCCATCGATGAATTAAATGGATCTTTATGAGCTCATGAAGAAAGAATGAACCGAGGCAAGCAAGAGCAAGTGGAGCAAGCCTTGCAAGCAGAGCTTTCATTGAAAGCTAAAGGAGAAGCTTATGAAAACGGTAGAAGAGGCCAAGGATGCGGAAGAGGTTAAGGCCGTGGACGAGGATATGGTTGTGGAAGAGGAAAAACTGAACAAAATTCTTTTCAAGAGGCAAGAAATCAAAATTTTTCAAGAGGTCATGGAAGAGGAAGAGACAATCATGAGCAAGTTACAACAAAGGAAAAGAAAAAATCTATACAATCTCATACTATTTGCACAACCTCCACACACCACACTTTTTTTAATTTTTATTATTTTTTTCTTTTATCAAATATTTAATATATAAATAATGAATAGAAGAATTGATTTAAAAAGAATAAACTAAAAAAAATTAAAATAATATTAAAAACTTAAAAAAATTTAAAAATTTAAAAATTTAAAAAAATGTGATATGTACAGATTGGGGAGGTTGTGTAGCATTGCTCAAAGGAAAATGAGACTTGATAAGATTATCACTGGCTAATTGTTATGGACTTCCTGAAAGACCCAAGCCCACACACGAGCAAATGGTCCAGACATACGAGGAAGCCTCTGCTAAGGGCCTCAACGTCTGGCCTCTCTCTCTCCCTCTCTCTCCAAATGAATCGCTTAGAAGTTTGACTCTTTAAACAATGCGGTAAAAATTGGACATAAAAATGAAAGAATAACATAAATGTAATTACCATCGTTTTTTACTGTACACTTCAAATTAAGTTTAAGATCCTGAAAATTGGACATAGAGTTTGATTTGCTTTTGGATTAGGAATTCAAAAGAGGTTGGGGAGGGCTAGCCAAACCCTACTACTATTTATTTGAATTTTTGGCTTGTAATTCATTATTATGTTATTTTGAATGAATGAAAATTTTCTCTTCCAACGTTCAAAAATTGAGTGCTAGCTTAAGTTAGTTTTAATTTACACCAACCAACCCATTGAGATCTTTGTGTTACCTTAAGGTAACCCTAGATTCAATCATCCAACATGCCACAAACACGTGAATGAGAGTAAGGCTTCTATCAGCATGCCATGGCCCCTACCATAGCACGGCTAGGACAGCCCCACATACATGCCATGGCATACACCTGACAGCACTACAGACATGCCATGGCCTCTGCCAAGGCACGCCCATGACAGCTTAACAGACATGCCATGCATGGCATGCCCTTGACAGCCCAGAGCAAGGCTAGTGACATGCCTCAGCACGCACCAGCAGCACATGGCCTGCCCATCAGCACACCAAGACCATGTTAGGACATGCCCAGTACGCGTATGCGCACAACAGCAGCAACCCACGCCCAGGCCACCTGTCTGGGCCACGACAGCACACCAGCAATAGCAACAGGCTCGCTCAGCAGCCATGCCATGCCGTGCCATTAGCAAGCCCTGCGTGTAGCCAATTAACCATACCAATTATGCCACCAACAGCATTAGCGCCCAGGCCACTTGCCTGGGCCATGCCACACGCATGCCAGCCATGACAGCGCCTAGCCCACCTGCTTCGGCCATGCCAGCCACACATCAACAGCCATGCCAACGTGCACAACAGCAGCATTATCAGCATGGGCCATGTTAGCCATGCACCAGTGGGCACCAACTGCAAGCAGCCCCATGCTCAGGCCCATGCTTGGGTCATGCCAGCCACATGCACTACATGCACATGGCCCATGCCATGGGCCAGCATAGGCCACCAAGGCCCAATGTCATGGGCCCCCATGGGCCCCACACCACTTTCACTTATTTATTTATTTATTTTATTTATCAAGAGACCTATTAGGGTTTCTACTTTGTAATCTCTATAAATAAGACCCTTAGCATCTTAGTTTACATCTTGGATCATTTGACAATTTTCCTTGGTGGAACGGTTTGTTCTTGAAGAACACTTTCTGTGCTTTTGCACTTGAGCTCTTTTGGGTGAATTTCGTGAATTCCAATGAGAGGATTAACACCTTGTAATTTGTGAATAGGTGTTGTCCATTTATTTATCCTTGAGTCATCAGCTTGCAATTCGTGAATAGATGTTGATTCATTTTATCAATCTCTTGTCTATGTTTTTCATTCTATATTCAAAAATTCAAAAATATATTATTCTTATATTTTTTACTAGTTCATATATTTTCCTTGCATTTTCTCACATGTCAAACATATCCTAAGCCATATTCTTCATATCCTTTTATTTCTCAAATATCCATACACACCAAAATTGAAATCTTCATCTTTCCTTTATCATCTAAGACCAAATCCACCTTCTATACATTCCACCATTTGCCATAGCTGAAATTCCCTAAGATTCCATATTTCCAATCTCATAATTTTCATATTTGCCACTTACCAAAATTAGCCTTCCTCCATCCACATTTTGTCATTAACCCTAGCCGAAATCCACATTGCTTCTAACTCTCCAGACACATATCTTGCCTTAGTTGGAAACCCTAGTCTTCCATAAGAATCTCTAAACTTTAGGAATCTTAACCCTAGCCACCCTCCATCCGACTAAGCCCTACACTCTCATAAGGTAATTCCTACATTTTTGAAATTCTTGACTCATCTCCAAATCCAATCCCATGATCTTAGAAATTTCCATTTCATTTCTTATCCCTTAAATCTCTCAATCCCTTGACTCACTCAATCCTTCAAATCACTCGATCCATAAAATCACTCAAGTCAACCAAAGATATTCTTCAATTGCCAAAACCGAAACCTAATCATTCCTAAACTAATTCCTACCATTTAGGAATCTTAGCTCACACTGATCCGTCTTTCCAAATCCTACCAAAGATCCTCATCTTCTAGCCATATTCAAATCCTATCTTTCATCTCCAATCCATTAATTATAGGAATATCCCTAAAATCACTCAATCCCACCAAAGACATTCCTTATCTTACCTTAGCCATCCCTTAATTTTAGGAACTTCCCTAGAATCACCATATCCCTGAAATCACTCCATTCCTAGAATCTCTCAAGTTAACCAAAGACTTCCATCCTCTTGCCATATCTAAATCTCATCTTACCTTAGTCAATCCCTAAACTCAAGGAACAACCTTAGACTCATTCAAACACCATCCATTTTCATTTTTCTTACCTTAACTAAATTCCTATTTTTTCCAAATAGACTCCATCAATCTAGGAGTCCTAGCCTCATTCATCCACATCCTTTTAAACCCTAGCATCTCATCCTACACTCAAACCCTAAGCCAACTCTTCCCAATTTCGAAATCTCCCTTAGCCACCATTCAAAACCCTAGCCTAACTCTACAATACCAACCCTAAGCATTACCTAAGTGGTCCTAACATCAAAGGCAACCTTCAAGTAATTTCACAATGTATTAAACACACCAAATTATCACTTAGATCACCCGAACTCATCATCATCATCATCAATTCCATCACTAAACATCATACATTCATCAACCTAGGAATCCATCATTGCAATTATACGTGACATTATTGATCAAAGACCAAACAAGAAGACAAAGGCATTCGGTCATCACAAGGAGAACTAAGACGAGGACAACATAGTATTTAAGAACTAAACCGAGGTCCCTAACACACCAACAATAGACACGATCAATCGCAATCAATAATTAATTAAGAAAAATACTTTAGCCACAAAGAGATTATACAAAAGTAAGCCCACAAATTGGTGTGACTTGATGTGTGGTATGTGAGATTGTAAGGTTAATTTTATTATAAAGTTAATCTAATGAATTTCATTAAAATCACATCAGTTTGTGAGTTTATTTTATAAAATCTCTGTGTCAACAAAAGTTCTCATTAATTAATACGAGTGAAAAAACACTTTCTTCATAATCATAGGTAAGGCAAAGTGCATTTGGTCTTGGGTAATGCTAGTGTGCCGCACAGCTTTGACTGCTGGGCGTGCCCACTAGCACAAATTTTACTTCTTTTATCTTTTTCTTTTCTTTTCTTTTTTTTACATTTTTTAATATATTTAAATCTTTTTTAAAAAAATTTTAAAAAAAATATATACCAATACACTAATACACACTTTCTTAATCAATAAATAAAAGAAAAAAATAAAAAAAATAAATGTATGAGCTGTGAAAATGAGGCGTGATAACATTATTCAAAGAATATGAATAAGCAACCTAAGCAAGAAGCAGTTTCATAGTTGAAAGACTGTCGTTTACAATCCTAATAATTGGCATACTTAAATATCATGTTGTCAGTGGTCGAGCTTCAACTAGGGGAGTCGGATTTAATTGAGTGATGATGACTAAAAAAGTGTGAATCATGAGTCATGACACACATATAGACTCGAAGCGGATCATCATGATCATTCTAAAAAATATATTTGTAAGTTACTTTAAAAGTTTCCTTTTTTGTAAAATTTAGCTATGCTAGAATTACGGGTATTTTTCGTTCGTGCTTCTAGGGTTACGAAGGGTGCATGGCAACCGCTGAGGCCTTGCCGACGTCGGCAGGACTGCCTCGGTCATTTGCTGACATTATTTCTACCGTGCCGCAGTCACTGCCAGAGGTAGAGGTGGCGTTCTGTCCACCGAAATTGATAGATGGTGAAGTGTGCTTCATGTTTTCGGTTGAGGAATTACAGAGAACTGCATTTCCTTTTAGATTTTCAATGGTGTCAAAATTCTTACGACAAAGGCCATCTCTTGATGCTGTGAGGGCTTTTATTCGTAGCCGATAGGGGCTATCCTTGATGCCGGTGGTGTCAGCCATGTAGTGTCCCAGGAACTTATTTATTCGGTTGTCCCCAGAAACTGATCTATACAAGGCCCTCTCTAAAGAATCTTGTGACGTGAATAGAGTCCCTTATACAATTGCTAATATTGTCTGGTTCTTACTTCTTAGTCATGTAGTATCTACAATTGAGAGTTTGGACTGGATGTAACCTATTAAATAATCCGAATTTGGTATAATCAAAGGCCTTTTGCCTAAGATCGATGCATACCCAAGTACTGCACTTTTTAGCAATTAACCACATATATATTTCTCCTGTACTCCAATGAGAAAGCTCAAGATATGAATAAAGAAAGAGTTAGTTTGCAACTAGACTTTCACACTTAAAAACACCTAAAAACACCGTTGGCCATTCCCATGGGCCATCTCTCTGTTTCTCTTTGACTCTATATATCTTTCCCCTTGATTGAGTGAAGGTGTCGTCCTGGAATAATTATGGGTATATCCCAATTTCCAAGGGATAAATTTGAGGACCAAAATAGATAAATTCGGATATCCTTAACTCTGTATTAGCACTTGCTTATTTTTACAAATCATCTAATCTCATCTCATCAATATTATAATTTATATTCTAACAATATTTTATTTAACTTTCATATCATCTTATCTCATCTTAACTTTTTTCATCTCATCTATGTAAACAAATGACTTCAATATATATTGTATTTCTTTATTCAACATAATGCGAGCTACATATGAAGAGGTAGTCTAAGGGCCGGGATGCTTGGGGATCACGAGATGATATGAGAATTTTATAAATAATAATAAGATACAGGTTTGTAAATAGTAATGAGATAGTTTAAGTTAAGTATTTATTGGGTTTTGGAAAATGAGAGAAAAAAAAATTGAATAAAAATATTATAAAGTTAAAATATTATTAGAATACAAATTTTTAATATAACTTTTTATTTTAAGATTTGAAAAAATTAAATTGTTTTTTATTTTTAGTTTGAAATTTTAGAAAAAGTGTAATGGTTAATTTGAAAAAGTTATAATAATTAATTTAAAATGTTTTTATTTGAATGATATTTAAAATGAAAATTAAATGAGATAAAGATGAAATTTAGGCCCCTTTTGTTTACATTAAACCACTATCTCATCTCATCTCATCTTAATCATTATAATTTTTTAAAATTTTCATATAAAAATATAATAAACAATTTAATTTTTTCAAATCCTAACATAAAAATTATATTAAAAAATTTATTCTACCAATATTTTATTTAATTACTATTTAAAATATTTCATTTCATCTCATCTAAACTATGTATCTAAGCGAAACTATTCAAACATCTCCTTCCACTATTCTATAGATAGAACCAAATGCGAAGCCGGTAAGTAAGGCGTAGGTAGGTAGGCGCGCAGGACCAGACCCTAAGACGACTATATGTAATATATTAATTAATATGTTAAAGTCAGTCAAACATACGAATGGTCCCCATAGCTAGTCTGAGTTAAGGAGTTGGAATAGAAGTGGACGGGTGCATGCAAGCAACTACTTTTTAAACAAGATATATAGTGTGGACCCTTAATTTAGCCAAAACTCTATCCAACGATGACAAAATACCACATACACGGCGGAGGACATGCCCCATTCCATCCGTCACAAGATACATTATTATTATTAAACAGCAGGGAATATTGAAGAATTTGCTAGATAGATATATATGAAGTATTTATATATATCCATCTATCGTGAATATATACGCATGTACGTGTCATGCATTTGTAGATTATCGAAACCAAATAAGCAGAAAATTAATACCACCGGATGATGGGTCCTATTTTACCCTTTTTGTCAAGACTGTGAGTCATTTACCCCACATATTTCCCACCACAAACTAAAGATAAATCCGTACATGGCTATTGATGGTGAAGTCAAGCTCAGCCAACCCATCTAATAGTACTCGAGGAAAAAATCCATTAAATGGCCCTATATAACACACAGATGCTCACCATTCTCTTCCACAAACCCTGCATATCGCCCCATATATGGGATTAAAACTGAAAATGAAATTTTTTTCTTTGATTCTCCTTTTTGCTTTCTTGCTCGGAACCTCGGCACAACAATGTGGGAGACAGGCCGGGGGTGCTGTGTGTATGAATGGGCTATGTTGCAGCCAATATGGGTATTGTGGCAGCGCATCTGAGTATTGTGGAACTGGCTGCCAGAGCCAATGTTCTGGTGGAAACCCTACCCCAACCCCCGGTACGGGTGGCGGCGATGTTAGCAGTATCATAAGCTCATCTCTTTTTGACCAACTGCTCAAATATAGGAACGACGGGAGATGCAAAAGTAACGGATTCTACACTTACAATGCTTTCATCGCTGCCGCACGATCTTTCAATGGTTTTGGCACAACTGGTGATGTTAACACGCGTAAAAGGGAGATTGCTGCTTTCTTGGGTCAAACCTCTCACGAGACCACAGGTTGGTTTGGTTAGCTTTGAGCACAGAACTGATCTGTACGTTCAAGTTTTTGGTATATAGATCAATATTATATATTTCTGTTCATAAAAAGAAAGAAAGATATATAATACTTTTGTACGTGTACGTACGTAGGAGGGTGGCCAACTGCACCAGATGGCCCATATGCATGGGGATATTGCTTTATTACAGAAAACAACAAGCAAGATTATTGTACGCCCAGTGCAGCTTGGCCATGCGCTCCAGGCAAACAATACTATGGCAGGGGACCCATTCAACTCACCCAGTAAGTCTCTCTGAATCTATGTAAAGAATATCGATATTCAAGGATTAATTTAATTGTCTACTCTTTGTTTCTATCCATGGTTCGTGAATCAAAGACTTAATTTGATCCTGATTTGGATTTTTCATTGAATTTTCAGCAACTACAATTATGGGCCAGCCGGTAACGCCATTGGATCTAATCTCATAAATAATCCGGATTTGGTTGCCACAGACGCGACCATATCGTTCAAGACAGCCATATGGTTTTGGATGACCGCACAGGGAAACAAGCCATCCAGCCACAATGTTATCATTGGGACATGGACACCGTCTGCTGCCGACAGGTCAGCTGGTCGAGTCCCAGGTTACGGTGTTATCACCAACATAATCAATGGCGGGATCGAGTGTGGGCATGGTGCCGATGCTAGTGTGGCTGACAGGATTGGGTTCTATAAAAGATACTGTGACGCATTCGGAGTGAGCTACGGGGACAACTTGGATTGCTATAATCAAAGGCCTTTTGCCTGAGATAGATGCATACCCAAGTACTGCACTTATTAGCAATTAACCACATGATATATATTTCTCTTGTACACCAATGAGAAGGCTCAAGATATGAATAAAGAAAGAAAGATATGAATAAAGAAAGAGTTAATTTGCAACTAGACTTTCACACTTAAAAACACCGCTGGCCATTCCCATGGCCATCTCCCTGTCTCTCTTTGACTCTATTCTCTATATATCTTCGATCTTCCCCTTGATTAAGGGAAGGTGTCAGCCTTGAATGTTATTGTCGTCCTCGTCCTGGAATAATTATGGGTATATCCAATTTCCAAAGGATAAATTTAAGGAGCTATTAACGGTTAAAATAAATAATAAAATCTACCTCTTCTTATACGCTTAAGCTTTTGAGACAATTGATGATTTTACATAGTATCAGAACAGAAATCTTGAGTTTGAATCCTGAATTTACACTATCATATTTAATTAAATATTTCACGTGTTGGGCCACCCATTGAGGAGGAGTTTGGCTCACACGTGATGGAGAGCGTTAAGATATAAAATAAATAATAAAATCTACATATTCTCATAAGTTTCTTTTAGGACAATTAGTGATTTTACAAGACCAAATAGATAACTTTGGATGTCCTTAACTCTGTATTAGGATTCGTTTATTTTTACAAATCATCTAATTTCATCTCATCAATATTACAATTTTCATAAACTTCCACACAAAATACAATAAATAATTCAATTTTTTCAAATCTCAAAACAAAATAATATTAAAATTTTATATTCTAATAATATTTTATTTAACTTTCATCTCATCTTATTTTATCTCAACCTATCTCATATCATATTCTATGTAAACAAACGAAACCTTAATGTCAATATATATTGTACTTTTGTATTCAAAATAATGCGAGCTACAAATGAAAATGTAGTCTAAGGAGATATTTGGGGAATGAGATGAGATGAAAATTTTATGGATAATAGTAAGATGCAGATTTATGAATAGTAGTGAAATAGTTTAAGTTAAATATTTATTAGATTTTGAAAAATAAGAAAAAAAAAGTTGAATAAAAATATTACAAAATGAAAATATTGTTAGAATATAATTTTTTAATATAATTTTCGTTTTGAAATTTGAAAAAATTGAATTATTTTTTATTTTTTGTTTGATATTTTAGAAAAATTAGAATGGTTAGTTTGAAAAAATTATAATAATTAATTTAAAGTATTTTTATTTAAATGATATTTAGAATCAAAATAAATGAGATAAAGATGAAATTTAGTTCCAGACATCCCCTTCCCCTCTTCTATAGATCGAACCAAATGCGAAGACGGTAAGTAAGGCGTAGGTAGGTAGGCGCGCAGGACCGGACCCTGAGACGACTATATGTAATATATTAATTAATATGTTAAAGTCAGTCAAACATACGAATGGTCCCCATAGCTAGTCTGAGTTAAGGAGTTAGGAATAGAAGTGGAGGGGTGCATGCAAGCAACTACTTTTTAAACAAGATATATGGTGTGGACCCTTAATTTAGCCAAATCTCTATCCAACGGTGACAAAATACCACATACACTGTGGAGGACATGCCCCATTCCATCCGTCACAAGATACATTATTATTATTAAACAACAGGGAATATTGAAGAATTTGCTAGATAGATATATATGAAGTATTTATATATATCCATCTATCGTGAATATATACGCATGTACGTGTCATGCATTCGTAGATTATCGAAACCAAACAAGCAGAAAATTAATACCACTGGATGATGGGTCCTGTTTTACCCTTTTTGTCGAGCCCACAAACTACAACATCGTTGTGTAGGAGTCTGGCCGGGTGGGTGCACCAGATGGCCCATATGAATGGGGGATATTGCTTTGCAAGGGATAAGTTACTGTTTACTATTATATTCAATACTTACAGTTTTTTTTTTTTTCATAAAGTATAGAGGTATTTTTTATAAATTGTGAAATAATAAATAATGACTGATGAGAATAATTTTTCATAATTTAATAGAGAAGCCCATTGCAACACCAGTAACGGGCCATTGCTCTCGTGGCTGACTATATGATGGTCTAGGCCCATCCAAGTCCAACTCACGTAGTAGGTCTCTAATCACTGGTCTCTTGGAATTAAAATAGAAGAGTCCCAACCTAAATAAATGAAATAGAAATACATAGACATTCAAGTTTACATGAAATCATTATAGTGTTGTTAGTGTCCCGTCCAACTTTGACGGTTGGTAGTGTCTGCTAGTAAAAATTGAACATTTTAATTTTTTTTTCCATAATTTTTAAATATCTTTATATATTTAAAAAAAAATACCAATATATTAAAAATCATTTCTTTAATTATTAAATAAAAAAATTAAAAATTGAAATACATGAAAGGCCAAAATGAAGAGACAAACTCATGAGACATATTATCATTTTTCAATCATTATTATAAATAGACACACGCATTCTTTAATCATATTGAGATTATCTTCATTAATCACAGTGAGAGTTTCTCTCCAAGGATCGATCTTTGCATTTTTAGAGCTTACAACTATGCACACATCATCAGCTCCGAATGCATCTTTTATTAACTTCTTTACGTCATGATCAGCAACTACAACTATGATAAACTCGGGAAAGCAATCGGAGAGGGCTTGATAAATATTCCGGATTTGGTAGCCGCCAATCTAGTAATTTTTTTTAATATTTCCATATGATTTTGGATGACACCACACGTCAACAAGCCATTGAGCCACGATGCCATCACATGCAGATGGACAACATCCGCTGTTGATAGGCCAGCCAGTTTTTTTTTGTTAAAATTAATTTTCTATCAAAATGTGTCTATTATAGCAACAAATATTCATTTTAATTACAAATAACTCATCATAAATGTTCATTTTTCTTATATTGCAGTGAATTCAAATGTGGGCATGGTCTTGTTAGTCAGCTACAGAAACAACTTGACTTGCTATGCTCTTGACTAACTATATTATGGCCGAGCGCTCATCCAACTCACACAGAACGTCTCTAATCACAAGTCTTTTGCGAATTAAAACATATCAAAAGTCCAACCCAAATAGATGAAATAGAAACACGTGGGTATTCAAGTTTACATGAAAGAATTGTTGTAGACACACATTCTCTGCATTAATCATGAGGAGTTTCTTTCCAAGGATTGATCTTGCATTGTTAGAGCTAAAAAATTTGTAGGCATCAGCCACTCGGGATATATCTTTTGTTAACTTCTTGACATTATGATTAGTGATTATAACTATGATAAAGTCGGGAAAGCAATCGGAGGAGATTTGATAAACATTCCGGATTTGATAATCACCAATCTAATAATTTCATTTAAGACCACTATATGGTTTTGGGTGACGCCACACATCAACAAATCATCAAGCCACAATGTCGTCGCATGTGAATAGACACCATCTGTCGTCGACATTTTAGCCGGTCTAGTCCCGAGCGACAGCGTTGGAATCAAATGTGGGTGTGGTCTTGTTGATCGGCTAGGAGAACAACTTGGATTGCTATCTATACAAAATCTCGACCTTTATTTGTATAATTTTATGAGCTCTTGAGCTTGTACTTTCTATCTATATGGTTGCAAGCCATTCTTTAAAAAAAAAAAAAAAAGTATATAGGTTTTTTAAATTCATATATCACCAATCAAAAATAAAAATTAAAAATAAACTAAATTAATATATTTCCTCTCTAAGGTAATTAACTTAATACTAATTATATTGTAGAATTTAAAATTTTGTATAGTAAAATTTTTAATAAATTCAAGATTTTCCTTTAGGTTTTGGGTAGCGCAAGCTGTGCATTAACCAAAAAGGACAATCACAGCCCAAATCGTACAACTATATAATGCATACTTCAGCCCTCTACGGTCGACAATTTATTTCCATTTCTCTAGAAACCTCCCCAAAGCCCTCGGAAGCATATTCCTCTCTCAAGCTGCTAGCCAGGTAACGCCAACACCAGCAGCAATGGCGTTGTACTCTTTCCGCCTCCGTCGAGCCCTAACCTCTCTCTCCACCCTCAACCGCAGTCTCTATGAAGTTTCTTCAATTCCTGCAATCTCTACTCCCGCTTTACAGTCCCCACTTCTCCAGGGCAGCACTTTCAGGTCATCAAGGCCCTTCACTCTTCTATTTCAATCCCGGCCGTTCAAATCGACGACCTTCGTGCTCTCCTCGGCCCGCTCAACATACAATAGCAACAGCACCGAGGAAATCGGGCCTGATACGATACTGTTCGAAGGTTGCGACTACAACCACTGGCTTATCGTTATGGATTTCCCGAAGGATCCCAAGCCCACACCCGAGCAAATGGTCCAGACCTACGAGGAAACCTGTGCTAAGGGCCTCAACATTAGGCAACTCTCTCTCTCTCTCTCTCTCTCTCTCTCTCTCTCTTTCTCTGCCAGACACATTCACTCTCAAGCACACCCACACGCACATCTTTCTGTTTTTAGAAGATTTCTGTCAAATGAATCGCTTGGAAGTTTGAACTTAAAATCAAGGTTCCCAAGGAGTAAATTCTCTGTTTTGATTTGTTCCTTTTGTTGTTTAATCCACCTTGTCTGGTTGGGTCCTGAGAGGTGTGGGAAAAAAGAGAGAAATCGTATATTGATATGGTAATTGGGATTTTTTAAAGATTTAAATGACACGTTATGAAGATAAATAATTGTAAAGGATCCATTTCATTTTCTTCCCCTATTTGGCGTCTGAGAAAATTCAGGGACACGGAAAGAATGTAATGAGTGAGATATCAATGGTCTTTGAGGCCTCGGTTGTTACGTTTTGTCAGCAAAGTGTTCAGAAGGTAAGGTGCCGAATGATTTTCTTAGCCTTGTGCTTGGTTCATGTTAAATATTATGAAGGGGAAGAAATTTTGGCATTATATTTTACGCTCTTTTGTTTTTGTTGAATGGCTAGCCTGCTACTAGTGTATGACTTTGTTTGGTTCCTGAGATGATTGAGAAAACAAAAACTAGGAAAAAGAAAAGGAGAAAGATTTTTTGTTTTTTGAGAAAAAATCTAACATTTGAAAAAATTTTATGGCTAAGCTTCAGATTGGGAGAATAATTTTTCTTTGAATTATCCGAGGTACACTTGCGAGAAAGTTATTGTCGAGAGCCTGTCCACTTCCGGGATTAGTCCAGACTTTATCCTGGACACCCGGTGTCAATGAAAAAATAGTTTTGTGGCTATGCTGCTTGTCATTTATGATTCTGTTTGGTTCCTGAGATGATAGGAAAATAAAAATACTAAAAGAACGGAGCTTATTATTCGGGTGACCATACTGATTTCGTGGTACTTGTATTATTCTTATTCCCATTCCTATTCTTATGTCATGGATTCAGTTTGGAAGAAGCGAAAAAGAAAATGTATGCATGTAGCACGACAACATATTCGGGCTTTCAGGCTGTGATGACGGAAGAAGAGTCCAACAAGTTTCATGGTAACTGTTTCTGTTGGTATCCCAAATAGAACTGGTATTTGGTACTGATGCTGACTTTCCAGTTTGTTTTAAATAGGTTTACCTGGAGTTATTTTCGTGCTGCCAGATTCTTACATAGATCCATTAAACAAGGAGTATGGAGGTTGGGCTCTTTTTTCTCTCATGGATGCTTTCTTTATTCAGAGACTTATTGCAGATTGTGAGCTAAGAGAAAAGATAAACTAACCGCTAGTTTACAATTACTTGACAACTATCTAATAAAATATTAGTTTTCAAAATTGTTCTTTTTACTTTTGTTTTAATTTGTTGGATTTGAATTTCAAAATAATATTATTTTATGATGAAGTCACAAATCCATGTTGGGAAATCAGCTTTCAATTGGGACTAATGTATTTTACTTATCAGGAGATAAATACATTAATGGAACAATTATACCAAGGCCACCCCCAGTTCAGTACGGGAGGCCGGGACGAAACCGTGATCGTAGATATGGACAGGGTCCAACGTCAAATCAGCAATGGAAACCCTCAAATGACTACCAGATGTCAGGAGATGGAAGGAACTATGGTGCTCCACAAAACCATCCACCACAGCAGAATTATGCTCCACCGAGACAAGGAGAAAGAGGTGATCATATACCCATGAACAACAGGAATTATGCCCCAGGAGGAACAGGCAATTACCAGTCAGGGCGGGGAGATCCAGTTCCTTCCTATCAGAGTAATTACAACCCTGGGGGGCAGGGAAACTATTCTCCCCAAGAACAAAGGGACTTCCCCCAACGCGATCAGAGTCATTATGGACCTCCTGGACAGGGGAACTTTGCTGGAGCTAATAGGAACTATGGTCCTTCACAGGATGGATCTTATGGGCGAGGACCAGGTGGATATCAGGGCCAAGAAACATATGGACCTTCTGGGCAGGGTGCAAGTTCTGGCAATGGCCAGGGTTACCCAGGGCATGGAGAAGCTCAAAGGTTCTCACAAGAGGAGCAGAGAAACTGGCAAGGAGAGCCAAGGACCTATGCACCGAGGGGACCAACTGGAAATGACCAAGTGAGACATTTTCCTTTTAGAAACTAATCTGAACATTTACTTACATAAAAAAACAA
This sequence comes from Pterocarya stenoptera, assembly GCA_003123785.1. NCBI lineage: Eukaryota > Viridiplantae > Streptophyta > Magnoliopsida > Fagales > Juglandaceae > Pterocarya > Pterocarya stenoptera. The sequence continues at coordinate 30,761 of QEOT01003035.1, forward strand.
TTAATTTGGACCTTTGACCAGTAGAACATCTTTAAAATCTGATATTTAGCCGGAGGAGACTTTAACATTGGCATGTCATGCCTTCATCATGACCTTTTGTTTTAATGGGAACTGTATAGTTCACTTTGTGGATGGAAATGGTAAATGTGGATACCGATGAGGGCAGCCTTGTCCAAGGCATCACAAATCCTGCTCTCGTTGTTCTCCTCTCCCTTGTTAGGGAGGGTTTTGGCTCAGCTGTGAGGTGAACATGTAGCATAATCTCAACATGATTTCTAAATATCGTACTTTTATTTGATCATTTCAGAGGTACTGTTGTTTTAGCTTGCCTGTGAAACAGTGCTACTTTCACCTGCCTAACGAATGGATCTAAAGAAGCTGTTGATTGGATTGAAAGTATTCATGCACAAAAAAGCATCTTGGTAGCAATACAGATAGTAATGTTTTATAGATAAAAGTTATATTGACTCTCATTAATTGTTCCACACTACGAGAAGGGCATAAAATGATGAAGGTACTGCCCATTCTCTCAATGCAGAATTTATGCTTTCATGGGACCCTTATCTCTCTCTCCTNTTAATTTTGAAGTCCAAACGCTTGGAAAGTGTTTACCTTCCTCTTATGCCTATCCCAAGTCACCGACTCCATCCTTTGGTGGATATTGTTGGTCATTTTACCTTTCCCAATCTTGTGTTGGCATGAAAATGAATTTACCTCCTAAATGGTTCTCACAAAAAGTTGTACTGTGCTAACCAGGAAAAAAGTTCCTGTTGGACAACTTGATTGTGAACTTTCATAAGTCTTTAGAAACAAATCCTGTTACCTCCAAATTAAGGATGATATCCCAGTATTTATAAAGTGACTTGTCGAGCATCTTCATCCCAAAGCTGGAATGGAAAGGAATAGTGTTGCATGTTTTTTATGATAGATTCTTTATTTGGGAAATATCTAATATCCTTTTATTGTCGAAGTGAATGTTAATCATGTTCTTCAATCACCACTCGGTTGGTGAATCTCAGTTATCCGTGGGGGTGATCTTCATCCAAAATATTTTAACTTGACTAAAGCTCCAATATCATTTGCTCACAAATTTCTCAATCACCACCGTGTTTGTGTGGCGTGTGCATGCTCTGGAGAATTTAGATGACTTATATGTATGCATTCTCTGGCAAATTTAGATGACATGTGGTTATTGCTTTCTGCAGGGGAGATATTGATAACACATTTCAAACGGCTATTTGACGAGAAGCCATGTAACATCTCTCTCCTACACTCTCCCTAGCAAGGACATCAAATATAAGGCCTTTTGAGATTTTCCGATAATAGTCAGCAAGCTTTTTGTTTGTTTAACTTGTGAAGTTGGAACTGGCAACTTTCTTCTATGAAGCTGTATCTTTGATTTCTGGTTATACCAAGTTCTGTAGGTTGGTAAAGATGTGGTTTCTGCTTCTACCCTGTTCTGTAGGTTAATTAAGATGGGACTTGTTTATTTTATCTTCTTTCTTTTTTTTTTTACTTTTGGTGTGTGGAGGAGCCCAATGGCTAGTCTGATTGCCCCTCTGTAGATTTACCAATGCATTTTTTGGTGTATTGGGCACAAAACACAGTTGTTTAAGGCTTTTTAACTCGATTATTTGTCGAGGGTATGTCACAAAATGCATGAATTTTTCTTGAATGGTGTAATAATAATAAACCTGGTAACGCCGCGCCTTTTGAGTTATTGACTAACAAACTGATTTTGCTGTGTAGCAGCAAATAGCAAATAATGTTGGAGCGTTTCTACCATACATCTCCTCTGCCCTTTTCTATCCCATCCTTTCGTTTCCAGCTTGCATTGCTTTCAACTACTGCCTATGCTCTTGGATCTCGTTTCTTCTCTCTTCCTATGCAAGTTCCCATCAATGAATATCCTCCTCTGTTTCTCTTTCAAATCATTTTGTCGGTGATTCAAGTCTCTTAATTTTTATTACGATTTTTAACCTTTTTATTAATTTAAGATGATCCCTATGCCAAGAGTTCATTTAACCGAAAAAAAAAAAAAGGAATCATACGCTCAAGTCTCAACCATCCATTCTCAAATTCTTCAAACAAAGAGTCATGTTGAAGGGAGAGAATGAATGAGGATTTAATAAAATAAATAAAAATTGTTGTACACCAGTTCCATCCTGACCGCATAGCGCAGTGGATTAGCGCGTCTGACTTCGGATCAGAAGGTCGTGGGTTCGACTCCCACTGTGGTCGTTCTTCTATTATTTTTGAGTTTTCTTTATTATATTTAAAAATTAAAATATGATCCAACAATTATAAAAATGTCATATTTTACAATACGGGATAAAAATAATATAAAAATGTAATATATATCATTACTTCTCTTCTTTTTTTTTAAATATGGCAATTCCAATCACCTTGAAATAACATAACTCTTAATATCAATCATGTAATAAAACATGATTTTTAGTTAAGCAATATTATTCAAGCCAAAAATTATGAAACGATGATTATTTGGCGTTTGAATGTCTAGCGTATAGTTATAATAGTTTATTCAAAAGACTTTTAATATACCGTTAAATTATTATAAGAAAAATGATATTTACAGTTTTGGTATAGATAAATATTATGTTATTTTTAAAAAATATGAACAAATATAAAATTTATATAAAAAAAAAGTATTCTTTTAATAATGTATCCCATTTTCTTTTAAAAAACAGTGTTTAACCTTAAAAAAATTAAAAATACAAATAAAAATAATACTGCAATTAAAATGAAGAAAGAAAGAGATTAACAAATTATTCAATTCAACCCATGGGCCATGGGAACCCGGTTTGCGTTGAAGCGGTTCCGCTCTATGTCTACCCGGTACAATTTCAAGCGCATTCGGTTAAACCGCAAGACAGACAGAATCGTACTTCACGTTAGGGTTTGGCGCACTGTCTACCTCTCTGTGAATTTTTGAGAAATCTTGAAGAATGTAAGCTCTCCCTTTCGCTCTAAGCTTTTCTTTCTGCACTCTCCTAAATCTAGTCCCCTATAATCTCTTCAATATCACATCGCATTAACTCTTTGTGCGAGTGTGTGCTGAATTTATTACATTTGGTAGTCTAAATTTTTCTGGATTAAGATAACTCGTAACTCAATGTGTTTTGCGTTACTGATATCTTATTCAGAAGCTTCATAGCACTTTCTCTGTGTATGATTTGGAGAAACCGTGAGGAAAAAAGNTTGAATAAAACAATTTACCTTTATGAACTCTTAGAAATCTTTAGCAGCCAAAGGTAGAATTTATTGCCTTTTCAATTAGGCGTTGAGCTGGAAGTTGATATTTGGTGTTTGTTGGAATCGGTTCCACAATTTTTTTAGTTGGGACTTAAACTTTTTTCTGTGATCGATGATGCAGTTTGATTGAAGGGCTTGTGGTACATTCCTGTTAAGGAAAAGATAATGGCTTCAGCAGGGCCACAACAATCTCTCAAGAGACGTGATTCATCTGTGACTAGAGAAGACGATCAACTTATTATAACTCCTCTAGGTGCTGGTAATGAAGTGGGTCGGTCTTGTGTGTACATGTCCTACAAAGGAAAAACCGTACTGGTATGAACATTAAAAATTTAGTACTCTTCATTTTTAGTTAAAAAACGATTTACTCTTAGTTTTTAGAAGGTTACTTATTTTATATCCTTTTTGTCACTTTTCATGGATGGTAGTTTGATTGTGGAATTCATCCGGCTTATTCGGGCATGGCTGCTTTGCCGTACTTCGATGAGATAGATCCTTCAACAATTGATGTCCTTCTCATCACTCAGTATGTTTGTCTGTTCTTTTTTTCTTTTCCTTTTAAATTTCACTTTATGCTTTAATGAAATGTTGTGAAGTCCTTTGATTGCCCTGCTTATTGTAGTTGCTCTTTTATATTATGTTCCGGATTCCAACTTTATAAATTGAGTCTGGACTTTTATCTTTAAGTGGATGCTTGTTAGAAAAGATGCAGATCTTTGTTATGTCTCCTATTTTAATGCCTTATTTGCAAAGAATATAACTTTTAATACCACTCCATTTGGTTGAGTGAGATTGTGCTCCTTTCTTTCCCCTACTTTAGGGAGTCAAGGAATCACAGGACCAAAAATTCTCTCCAAGAGTTCCTTCATTATATTTTAACTGGTTTTCTCTTTCTGCAATTTTCCTTCATTGTCTTATCAATAGGAACAGTTGTATTTTTCTTCCAACGATGTTGATGTAATGTATAGTTTTGCCTCTTTGTTTAACCTAAAGTGATGCTTCTGCTTCCAGCTTTCACTTGGATCATGCTGCATCCCTACCATATTTTCTGGAAAAGGTATCTTGCTTACTTTGTGAATTAACATAAGTTGTGAGCTGTCATTTTTTTCCCTGCTGACAACTAATTTATTGGAACTTTGCTCAGACCACCTTCAGAGGTCGAGTTTTCATGACTTATCCAACAAAGGCAATCTACAAGTTGCTTCTGACTGATTATGTTAAAGTCAGCAAAGTTTCAGTTGAAGATATGTTGTACAATGAACAGGACATCAATCGCTCCATGGATAAAATTGAGGTCTGTATTTTCAATCAATGCATTTTCAAGTTCTCATTGGCTCTAGGTTTGCATTGTTCCAAAATTGGTTCTATAATTTCAGGTTGACTGCAAAGTTATTTCCAATGCACGCCTCACCCTAGGTCATATGAACTTTTTGAAATTTCAATTTTATGGTCATCTGGTTTTACATTTGAATTTTTTAATCTTTCTATTCTATCAAGTGTCTTGCGTTGATTCCCCTGAATAAAAACGTATTCACACTGTAGTATGGAGTTTGCTTAATGTTCTCTCTCCCATTTGTATATAGGTTCCAAGATTATTATTCTTAAATCTTTTTAGTTCAAACCCTTTAATTCCATATTGAAGGTCTCTCATGAACAAGTCATAGCAGCATATTTGGTCTATATGAGACTATGCCATCAAATGCTTGTGAGTTTTATCTATATGTTCTATTGAATAATGCCATATAATTTATTCAGAAATTGTATAATGATATATACAAGCCCTAAATGTACAAATCCCCTTGGGGTTAGCTCAAGTGGTAAAGACCTTGGTCTTGGTGGTATGCTCCTTCCAAGGTCCAAGGTTTGAATCTTACTGGATGCAAACAATCTCTAGGGGCCATCAGACTAGGAGATTTTTCCCTTGAATTACCTGAGGTGCAATTGTGAGAAACTCCTTGCCGAGGGCTTGCTATTCCCGGATACCCGGTGGCAATAAAAAAAATGTACTAGCCTCGCATGCCTTTTATAAAAAAATGGACTCCACCTCGAAAAAGTGTGAAAAACTTTCTTTTTCTTTGTGGGGTTCACTTTTTTTTTTAATTATTGTTATTATTATTTTAATTTTATAAAAGGCCCGCACGAGGCTTATTTGGAGCTTATCTCTAGCATTACTCGTCAGATTAGTTGGCTACCTAGATATATGAATTAATTCTTACTTTATTTTCAATATAATCCATACTCAAGGCTATATCCTAACATTTTTATACAGTATGCTTTCTTAAGCCAATAAAACATTAATTATTCTCCCAATCCATCTTCTAACAGAACATAGTAATTGCAGGTTATTGATTTCCATCAAACAGTAGAGGTGAATGGCATTAGATTTTGGTGCTATACTGCTGGTCATGTCCTGGGTGCTGCTATGTTTATGGTTGATATTGCCGGTGTTCGAGTACTCTACACTGGAGACTATTCACGTGAAGAAGACAGACATCTTCGTGCTGCTGAGACCCCACAGTTCTCCCCTGATGTATGCATTATTGAATCCACTTATGGTGTCCAACAACATCAACCTCGGAACGTCCGAGAGAAGCGCTTCACTGATGTTATTCATTCAACTATTTCTGAAGGAGGTCGTGTCCTTATTCCAGTTTTTGCCCTTGGCCGTGCCCAGGAGCTGCTTTTGATTCTTGACGAGTACTGGTCAAACCATCCTGAGCTTCAAAACATTCCCATATATTATGCTTCTCCTCTTGCAAAAAGGTGTTTGACTGTCTATGAGACATACATCCATTCAATGAATGACAGGATACGCAGCCAACATGCAGCAAAGTCAAACCCCTTTATATTCAAGCACATATCACCCATAAAGAGCATTGAGAATTTCAAAGATGTTGGCCCATCGGTGGTGATGGCAAGTCCTGGTGGGCTTCAAAGTGGGTTGTCACGACAACTATTTGACATGTGGTGCTCTGATAGGAAAAATGCTTGTGTTATACCTGGGTATGTGGTTGAAGGGACACTGGCTAAGACCATTATTAATGAGCCCAAGGAGGTTACGCTCATGAATGGACTCACTGCTCCTCTCAACATGCAGGTCCATTACATATCATTCTCTGCCCATGCAGACTCTGCTCAGACAAGTGCATTCTTGGAAGAGCTCTTGCCTAATAACATAATTCTTGTTCATGGAGAAGCTAATGAGATGGGGAGGCTCAAACAGAAACTCATAAGCCAGTTTGCTGATCGCAACATCAAAATCTTCAATCCAAAGAACTGTCAGTCTATTGAAATGTACTTCAACTCTCTGAAAATGGCAAAAACTATTGGCAGGCTTGGCGAAAAGACACCAGAAGCTGGGGAAACTGTCTGTGGTTTACTGGTCAAGAAAGGTTTTACTTATCAGATAATGGCACCTGATGATCTCCACATCTTCTCCCAGCTATCGACTGCAAACATTACTCAGAGAATTACCATCCCGTATGCTGGTGCCTTCAGTGTATTAAATCACCGGCTCAAGCAGATATTTGAGAGCGTAGAGTCTTCAACCGATGAGGAGTCCGGAATCCCAATACTGCGAGTGCATGATCGAGTGACAGTTAAGCAGGATTCTGAGAAACACATTTCATTGCATTGGGCATCAGATCCTGTGAGTGACATGGTTTCAGACTCCATTGTGGCTCTGGTTTTAAACATCAACCGGGAAATCCCCAAGGTAGTTGTAGAATCAGAGGCAATAAAAACTGAGGAAGAGAATGAAAAGAAGGTGGAAAAGGTTACTTATGCGCTCCTTGTTTCTCTTTTCGGAGACGTGAAGTCCGGAGAAAATGGGAAGTTGGTGATTAGCGTGGATGGGAATGTGGCAGAACTTGACAAACAGACTGGGGACGTTGAGAGTGAAAACGAAGGTTTAAAAGAAAGAGTAAGGACGGCTTTCCAGCGAATTCAAAGTGCCGTGAAGCCAATCCCTGTATCTGCATCTTAGCTTTACTACCAGTCTCTCCACCTATTATTCCATCCCTTTCTTGCTGTATGTGGAGGTTTAACTTCTGTAGTTTTGTATTAACTGGAAATCATTTATTTGTGTTAAAAATAGCTAGTGATTACTCACAAAATTTTCCAGGAGGCACCATTAATCCTGATTGATTTGGAGTTGTAATGTTTTATCATTTATGGCCTAATTTAGTTTACGAAAAAACAATCAAATTATCGGATTTCTTCTCACTATTATTTGCTTATAAAAAGGAGAAAAAGAGAGAAATTATTATTATTATT
>QEOT01003035.1:38533-63993 GCA_003123785.1 Pterocarya stenoptera
CCCCTAGCTCTATTCTCTTCCGTGCGGCTTCATCGCACAACTCACAGCGTTGCTTCTTACCGTTCATCTCCCGAACGACACCGTCTGTGGCCGTCAACAAAGGTCTATCCCTAGCATTCCATTTCCTAGCATCCCATTTCTGTATCTCGTATCTAGCTAGTTGTTGTAAACTACTTTCATTAATTTGCCTAGCTGGGGGGAGAACGATATTCCGAAAGAGGGAGGGTGCGACTGAATATGAATAGGGTGTGAAATTTTCAGTAGCAATATCACACTTAGCAGAATAGGGTGGAGACACACAAGCCAAGGGCAATAGGTTTACTCCTTAAGACAATTGGGGCAAATCTTAGTTCTGAATCAAACCCTTAATTGATTTGTAAATAGTATAAGCATTTTTTTTTTCAATTCCTCATATTTTTTTGCTAAAGGAAAGTGATAATTTTTCTCACTGCTATTCAATTATGCCCTTCCTCCCCTTATTGCTCTAGGAAAGTGATAATTTATTCATAGCTTGCGGTATGCTTGGAAATGGATTTTCTGTTTGAAATGGGTTTCTGTATTCTTATTTAGAGAAATGGATTTCTGTTTTGTTGTTTGAGATGATTTGAAATTAAAATTTGTGTGAAATCCATGGTTGAAATGGGTTTCCATAGTATTATTTAGATAAATGGATTTTTGTTTTGTTGTTTGAGATTGTTTGAAATTGAACTTTTGTTTAAAGTCCATGGTTTGAAATGGAAAAAAAAAAAATTCATTCTATCCTGGCCATATTGAAAAGTTAGAGCAGAAATTCATGAATTTATGTGGCCTCAAAGAGTCATTCATGGAGTTGAAAATTGGTGAAAACAGTAGAGTACAAGTGTTCTAAAAGTATAATGACTCTGATTATATTGACACTCCCAATTAAAAGTTACCATTGATTAATTATGAAATGCATCGAGATTCGCTCACATTGCAATAACAGATTTCCTATGTCTTGCTCTTGTTGGGTTCTTTGCATTGTTTATTTGTAGCATGTAAGGAGGGGAAAACTACCAACATATATGCACGTATGGGACATTCTTCAAGAATTTCTATTTTACTATTTTAAACATTTTGGGTTTGAAAGCTTGGCGTATTTTGTATTGTTTCTAATCTATTAATATGTGATGTGTCGATTTTGTAGGCTGGGTATTCTTGCAATTTTTTTTGTTGGTATGATCTGGAAATGTCAAAATATGGCGAGAAGACAATCAAACGACTACAATAGTCATTTGATAGATTAAAAACTGAAATTGAAAATGAAAATATACAATCAGCAATGAATATTCAAACCACCCGACATCAACTAGAAATAAAGGCTGAGAGGCACAAGAGAAAATTGGAGAAGACTACTTATGTTCTTACAATTTCAACGTCATGGTTAATTTTTTTGGGATTACTTATATCCACTTGTTGGTTCAAAGAAAAATGTTAATCATTTGATGTTGTAATAGAATTATGGATGTAGCTGGAAACTGTGTATGTAGAACGCCATATATTAGTGATGTATCGTGAACTATTAAATGTGTATGTGGAAGTTGTAATCCAGTTGTTGAAAAAAGGTATTGAGATCTCTAGTAGATGTGCATACAAATTGCATCAAATATTTCATCGCGGGTTACACTTGAGGTGGACCATTTGTAAGTTACACATTTAATATCTTAAGGATTCTGGCCATTCTTGCATATTTTTGTCATCGACACTTCACCTGAGAGTGCATGAAGCGTAATCCTGAGACACATAGCATGCATTATAACACACAACATGCATTAGTGAGACACATAGCAACCCAACATGACTTGTAGCATCATTTCATAAACCATTCACAGTAGAAACAAAAATACAATGATGCCAAAAGTATCCACTGAGTATCCAAAATCAAGTCATCATTTCATTTAGCATCCAGTATCCAAAAGCACCAAACATACATTATAAGAAATTAAAACCAGTGACATATTAAAAACTAAAACACTTGGAACCATAAACCCAATCCAACTGTACTCTGTGTATTACAAAGTTGGACATTTCTTCAACAAGCCTCTCATAAACCCGATCCAAAAGTACCAAATATGATACAAACAACCTTAGTTCTACTCATGGATTCTATTCATCATTTCCTTGTTGACACTCATTGATCCAATACGCCACCCCTATGCATTGTAACATGTAGTGAAGATCATTTCCAGCCCAGCTTCTGCTATCCAAATTAAAATTGCCAATATCTGTGGAAAAACTAGAGCAGTCAAGACTTGGTTCCAGGAAGAAAACAAAATTGTTCAGAACCTACTCTTAATATCCGATAACTCAATTAGCATATAATTTTCTCCAAGTAAATGGATAAGAAATTAAAATATTACAGAAAAAAGCCCAAAATTATTAGTAAGAACAAATAATGTTAAGGAAACACATTTTTGGAATAGCAGAGTGGAGATACAACAAATACTTTACAAATAATGTTTTCCTCAAAATTTTTTTTTTATATATATAGAAAATGAACTTCATTAACAGACATCAACCTTACAACTGTCTCTCAATCCAAAGGACTTGAGAAATTACATCAAGGAAATATCCCCACCACAAGGTAATGTCATTGACATTCCAACAAGTCTTGCAAGCCTATGCGCAACTTCATTACACATTCTTCCTACATGTCGAACTTCATAGCTGCTGAACCTTGCCATCAACTCCTTTGCATCCTTTATGACATTGTCTAACATAGACATGGATGGCTCAGGCTGTTTCAGCTCTTTTACCATGATCAGAGAGTCACTTTCAATTATAAGGTTATTGATTCCCAAGTGAACACTAAGCTAAAGGCCCCTATTGCCAGCATCTCAATTCCTGCTGCATCAGTAACACCCTACTCTCTCTTGCTAGTTGTCATAAGTACCTCACCCTTACAATCTCTAAGAATTGTTCCAATACTTGCACTGTGATGTGTTGGAAGCATGGCTCCATCAACATTTAATTGAAACACCCTTGGAGGTGGATGTTCCCATCTGCAATGGTGTCTCACTGCTTTTAAAGGTTTTCCTCTGGATTCTTTAAACACCCTTGGCACTGCCAGAGCATGCCCAACAACTTGTTCAAAATGTAAGCACTTGTTCTCGAAAATCATTATATTTCTTTTGTACCAATAGCTCCAAGATATCAGAAAGAAAAGTTCAAGATCATCCTTCCTCCCCATCCCATTTAGTTGGCCTGTAATATCACTGTAATTTCTATAAGAATGGTCTGCTCTAGCAATAGGCAAGTGTTTATCCCAGCACTCTTGTATACTAGGGCAGTAGCAAAGTGCATGTGCCACATCCTCAATTTCAAAACCACAAAATTGGCACATTTCCTCATTCAAAACTTGCCTCTTTCTCAAATTATGTTTGGTAGGCAAACTCTATTTACAAGTTTTCCAAGCAAATATATTGATCTTAGAAGGGAGTTGCATAGACCATATACTTTTCCATAACTTCTGCAGGGACATAGTCTTTGAGCACCCACCTTCCATCCCAGTCTTCTTTGATGCTCTGAATAATCTATATGCACTCCTCACACTAAAATGCCCATTATTTTCAGGGGTCCAAATTAACTTATCAACTGATGTACCAGCGCTGAGAATCAGTTTCAGCACCTCATTAGCAACATCTGTAGGTAACACTGATCTTACTTTCTCCACATTCCACCACTTTGTATGATGATCAACTAGATTGTCCATAATTGCATTATTGTCTATGATTTCCTCATCTTGCATGCTATTGGCTAAATTAACATAACCAGGAATCCAATGATTCCTCTATATATTAATGGACTTACCCTCACCTACCCTTAATCTACACCTGAGTGCTATAAATTTTTTGACTTCCCATATTCCTTTCCCACACAAAAGAGGGATTATAGCCCAACTTGGCATCCAAGAACTGGACTCTTGGAAAGTACTTAGCTTTAAAAACTTGGTGGAGCAAAGTAGAAGTTTCTTACATAATCATCCACCCCTGCTTAGCTAAGAGAGCATCATTGAAAGTTCTAAGATCATTAAAACCCATTCCTCCAGCCTGTTTGGTGTCGCACATTTTGGTCCAACTAATCCAATGAATTTTATGTTCCTCTTTTTTCTGACCCCACCAAAATCTTGCTATCATTTGTTCAAGTTCATGACACAAGCTACCAAAGAGTTTGAAACAGCTCATAGAATAAGTAGGGATTGAGAGAGTTACAATCTTGATAAGAACCTATTTTCCACCCAGGGATAACATATTCTCCTTCCAACTTTGCAACTTCTTCCACCCTTTATGTTTGATATTAGAGAAGGCTTTATTCTTTGATCTACCAACCAAGGGAGGTAACCCCCCCCCCCCCCCGAATGACATTATCTCCTCTTACTTTACAACATCCACATTCCTACTAAAAATCATTGCCGTCTTCTCCCTATTAACTTTCTGCCCTGAAGCCTTTTCATAGATGTCCAGCAATAGTTGAATCAGAGTGTTTTCTTCAATAGTAGCATTACAAAACAAAATACTATCATCAGCAAATAAAAGATGTGAAATCTTAAGAGCTCTTCTCCATATTTGGATTGCAGATAATTGTCTTTCTCTTTCAGCTTGGTGAAGTAAAGTGATAAGACCTTCTGTGCAGAGCAGGAAAAGCTAAAGACACAAGGGTCCCATTGTCTGATACCTCTTGAAGGTATAATAGCACATTTAGGCTCACCATTTATCAATACTGAAAATGTAAAAGACTCGATACACATCATCATTAATGCAATCCATTCAGCTTGAAATCCCATCTTGCCCATAATGATCTCTAAGTAGCCCCATTCAACACGATTATAAGCCTCGCTCATGTCCAACTTAATAGACATGTATCCATCCTTGCCTTGTTTCCTGTTTCTCAAGAAGTGAATCATTTTATATGCTACTAGTACATTATTAGTAATGAGGCGCCCTGGTACAAAGGCACTTTGTGAGCTAGATATAATATTATTATAGACAAGTTGGAGCCTATTAGCTAACACTTTAGAAATCAATTTATACATAACATTACACAAACTTATAGGTCTCAACTCAGTAATTTTCTCAGGCTTCATTCTTTTTGGAATCAAAGTAATAAAAGTGCGGTTAAGAGTAGAGGGAAGAGTACCACTTTGCAAGGCTTGAAGAACAACATTAGTGACAACATCACCAACAATGTGCCAGTATTGTTGGAAAAAAATAGTTGTCATTCCATCAGGTCCTAGGGCCTTAGTAGGATGCATCTAGTCAAGTGTTGCTTTCACTTCTTCTTTCTTGAACTCATTCAACGACTCATTGTTCATATCATCAGTGACTCTTCCAGACAAACCTTCTAGAAAATCCATGTTACTGGTCTGATTAGCAGCAATAAACAAAGATTGAAAGTAATTTAAAATCACTTGATCCCTTGCTTTTTCAAACTACCATACTCCATCCTCATCCTCCAAACATTTAATCCAATTTTTACTTCTCCTTTGGGAAGCTTTATAATAGAAAAATCTAGTATTAAGATCACCATTTTTTAGCCAAAGTGTTTTAGACCATTATTTCCAAAGGATTTCTTCCCTTTCTAACCAACATTGGAGATTATCACGAGCAGCTTGATGTGCCTCCCTTCTAGTACAAAGTGGATCACTAGTTTGAATCTGTTGAAGTTGATCTCGAGCCTGCTTGATTTTTTTGTGAACCAAGCCAAACTTTTATTTATTCCATGCTTGCAATCTCTAGCTGCAGCTTGCAATTCTAGTAACAACATTGTCCATAGACAGTCTTTCATGCCCCCTGCCATGATCTAGCAATCACACCTTCACACTCTTCATCTTCCACCCACATAGCTTCAGATTTGAGAGGTTTTTTATTGCTTCTTAATATTTAATTTCTCTCAAATAAAATAATTGGTAAATGGTCAGAATGAACAGCAATTCCATGTAAAACTCGAGCAAAAGGAAATGTATCACCATCTCTCATTTGCCAAGAATCTGTCAAACCTTTCACTAATACTATTATGCCTACCCCTCCTGTTGCACCATGTGAACTTAAGGCCCTCATAGCCAAGGTCTCTAAGAAGGTAGTCATCTAATAGTTGTCTAAATTCCTTAATTTGTCTCTCAGGCCTGTCTCTTCCTCACAACTTCTCCTGTTTACACGGTATCTCATTAAAGTCTCCAAAAACCAAACATGCTTAATCTCTTTCTCCCTTAAGTGATCTGATAAGGTTCCAAGTTTTCCATCTTCTCTCAGTTTCATGATTTTTATAAACACCAGTTAAATGCCACTCCATGTCACTATCAATATCACAAACCATAGCATCTATATGGTGTTTAGAGAAGCTTTTAATACTTAGTGTTGAACTTCTTGCTTCCACAATAAAGTAAGACCGCCACTTTTCCCTTCACTAGCCACTGTAAAACAATATTCAAGACTCACTTTAAATCTTAGGAATTCCATTTCCTAAATAAATAGCACCATGGGAACTTTCTTACTGACTAAGTCACGAAGTGCTCGAACTCCCCGTGGGTTCCCAAGCCCACGAGAGTTCCAACTTATGGTTTTCATGGCTCTCGGTGGGACTGATCAACAACCTCCACCGTTTGTGATTGTAAATTTTTTTATTCCTTTAATTCAACCTTTTGTGTTTTCCTTCCTCTTTGTCCCTTTATTGGCTTAGAGCAATACAATTTTCTCTTCCCCTTCAAATTCTGCTGCATTGGAATCACAACATTTGTGTTTTGTGTATTTGCCTTCAAACGTTGCCATTTCCTCCCATTTTTGTTCCTCTTGGGCTTGATGAATTGGCTTAGTGGGCCTTTCTCAACAACCCTCTCAGACCTCTCTGCATGTTCACCCTCAGAGTTTACGTGCATTTCCATTTTCTGCATGCACTCTAACTGATATTTCTTCAATATGTCAGCATGTAATTTCCACCTTCCATACTTGTTGCATTTTCTTCGATCACCGTAATAATGTGACTAGCATCATTCACGGGATTATTGGATATCACCTGCTCTTCCGCTATCCCCTTATCCTCTTGCTCAATAGTCAACTTTCCATCCATATGATTCCTCCACTCTTGCCTTGAATTCAGTAGTCCTCCAATCTGACTTCATTGATCGGACCGGTGAGGAGTTCCAGTCAACATTACCTTTCTTTACCTTATGTTCTCTTCCCTGCCCCATCGCACCCCTATACATAACCATGGACCGAATGGTAGGTGATGATCCTGTTGTATGTCCTATTGTGTGTGCTGCATGTTACATCCCTTGTGGTTATGGCCTAGGCGCCCGCATGTATAGCAGAAGTTAGGCAAACGTTCATATGCAAATCTAATCCAACAAGAATCAAACGTTCCCAGATTGATCTATATACCACGCATGAGAGGTTGAGTTACATCCATCTTCATTCTAATCCGCAGATATCCCCCCAGGTAACATCACCCTGTCCTACATCTATTTCCTCCACAATTCCAATAACACTTCCAATCAATCTCCCCACCCGTTCATTCATGGCATGCAGTGGCATATTATATAGTCTTACCCAAAAGGAGGCTTCTACAATACAAATCTTTGTAACTCACGTTCCATTGATTTCAACAATACAAGGTTCCTATCGAATAACCATGGCCCTTCTCTGATGACACACTGTTTATCTCTGTCATCTTCAAATTCAACTAGCATTAATCTGGATCCCAACTCCTTGAATGCAAGTTTTCTAATAGTTTGCCAAACTTTCTTCACCGTATTCTTGAAGGCTTCTTGATTGTAATATAATCAGTAAGAATGGATACAATTAAACATTTCTCTCCATGTGCAATCGTAGACTCAATGATGGTCGAATCCACTAACAGTTCCCATTTCTCCTTCTCAAACAAGGACATGTTTTTGTATAAAGTTTCCAATTTGTTAGCCATTAGCATCAAGAAAAGGCGAGGCATATACTGGGACAGGAGGAAGCCTCTATAGAGAGAGGAAAAAAAATAATTGTTTTCCTCATTTTACATGTATTGCTTTAGTAAAGGCAGAAACGACGACATTCCAAGATGCCGTAGGCATCTCCACTTAAAATCTTCACTTCACCAAGCATTTTCACTTACATGTATTGACATACATCACTAAAGGTAAACATTATCTAGTTTCAACATCTAAATAACCATGAATCCAAGCTCCAACAATACCCATTACCAAATTTCCCCCCTTTTTTCTCAGCAACCATAAAAACTCCAAAAAAAAAAAGAGACGAAAAGAAGCTACTGTGATGTGAGGAGGTAGATCTGGACGAAGTGAGCATTGGTGTTCCACGTTTGGAGTTGCAACAGAAGCTCAACACACCGTATGGAGTTTGAGAGCGAGATCGAGGGTTTTAGGGGTGAGAGATGTGAAGAAGGGGTTGGGGTGAGAGGTGAGGACGAAATCTTATAGGGTTTCATGGGTGAAAGACGTGAAGGGGCTGGGTTGAAGGGGAGTGATCTGTTGCTGGGGTGCTGGCTGGGGTAGGCATCGGTGTCAGCATGCAGGGGATCTAGGAGAAGAGATCGTATGCTCATTGTCTTGGTTATGAAAAGAGGGATAAGTAAGGAGCTGAGTGAGAGAAACTCGAATGAAAGAAGTATGAGAGAAGTGGGCGATTGAATCGTGACGTAGTGATGGAGATGCAAGAAGGGCTATCCGGAATGCCACTATGAGGGCTAGGCGTGCCGAGGTTAGGACGGTGGCTTTGGGGTGATTGCATGGCTCGGAGGGTGGGGCTTTGGGCGTATAAGGTAAGGTCATGGAGGACCAACCGCTTGCCACCTAGAGGTTGATCAAGTTGTTGGCAAATTCCTTGAATATAGAAAACGAGTCAATTCCCTTGATTTTAGGGGATTAAGCGATTTGGAGGATAATGACCAAGCTGTGCTTCTTCAAATTAGGAAGTTTATCAATTTATTATTTAATTAATTTGTTTCTTTTATTTTAGGAGTTGTTGTGATTGTTTCCTTAATTTAAAAAGGTTGATTTGTTTTGAGATTGTGATTTCAAAAGAAATTATTAGAGGGAATAATTGGAGGAGGGCTAGTCGAACCTACTACTATTTATTTCTTTGTTGCATTATAATTGAAGATTATGCTATTTTCAATAAAAATGAAGCTTATATTGTGTCACTCTAATTTTTTAAAATTAAGTGTTATCCCAAATTAATCGTAATTTTCATCTTTCAACTATTCAGATTTTGATATTACCTCAAGTTTGTAATATATGACACACGTATAAAAAATTAGATAAATTTTTTTAAAAATAATATTTTAATAATATTTTATCCACCTTTTTATTTTTTAATTCATTTCACGTAACTCTCAACCCTTAATCGCTTCCGCAGCCGTCTTGAGCTGACGAACTGGTCGAAGTTTGGCTACAAAAGTTCAGAGTTGTGAGCCGACACCGACTCTCAAGCTATCTCCACTTCGCCCTGCCACAACCGCCAGCTCTCACTCCACACTCGCCTCCTCCTCCTCCGCCTCCATCCTCACTCTAACTTTTTTCAAACAGGTAAAGTTTTCTTCTTTTCACAATTTCTTCTTTTCTGGGCCTACCTAGGGTTTCGAATTTCAACTCTCTCTCTTATTGCTTATGCCGTTCAGTTTCTCTCCTTCCCCTCCCGATCTCACCGACCACATCCGAGCTCTACCCTCATTCTTTAATAGAAAACGGAAATCTTGATTTTTATTTATTGATCATACCTATGAATGGAATTTAATAGATTAGGTATGAAGATGAGTCATCTCATCATGTTAAATTGGAAAAGCTTGGAAAGTTACTTCATTTTTTGTTTACTGAAACTATTTTTTATTGTGTTGGTGATTTTCCCCAGGTTTTCATAAATGGCGGAGGAAAAATTGAATACCGAAGTCCCAATTGAAGAAAATGGGACCCCGGAGCCTGTGAATGGCCATGAAGAGGCATCTGAACCTTCTTCGACATTGGAAAAAGATGAAGATGATGGGAAAAAAGATGAAGACGACGGGAAAGGTGATGATTTCTTGTTAGATGAGTCCTTTTTTATACTCGTTTCTTGCTCGCGATTTTATTTAGTTATTGTTTGTATTGCCAGCGGCATACTTCCCATCCTAGAGTAGCCTTTGAACAGGATGAGAGAGTGGGTCGTTTGAGCCACTGGTTCAATCGTTGGGTTCCTGATTCGACTGGAGATGATAAATACAGAAAAAGATATATGAAGGATAATTAATAATGAGGAAATTTTTGCTACGGGAACGATGTTCTCCTATCATATTGTAATGGGTCCCGCTGGCGAAATGCATGGTGAGGCTCGTTATTCATGTGAGAGGTGGGAATCCTGGAGTACTGAATGGTCTTTGGAAAATAAGAGAGAATAATGAAAAACTAGATATTGTTTAGAGTGAAATATGCAATTTCAGCAATTTCATACAAACAAGTTATTTTACCCTTTTTAGTGTAAATATAAATATTCACTTCCAAACTTCCAAAGTATTTGGAATGATGCATGAGCAAATATGATTTGTGTGGTTATGCATGTACACACAAATTTGCAAGGATGCCTTTCATATTCAAGAGAAAAAGGTATGTACCTAACTCGTAATTGATTAGCATAACCCTTCATGTTGACCTGGATTATCCTAAAGAGACCATAATAGAAACTGAGCATGTTGGACAAATATTTTCTAAATTGTATTTTTTTTTATAGGGTGATTTAATTCTTTTGTACTGGGAATTTGTTGATGTGTAGCTAACATATGCAGTTGACTGCATTATTTATTTATTTTTTTCACAGAAGTATCAAAGAAAAAGAAGAAGAAAAATAAAAGCAAGTGAGGACCTTATTCTAACTTTTATTGCTCTCTAACTGGTTGAATATTCACTTGAAAATTGCTAATCTTTATTTTTATGCACAGGAAAAAGAAAGAAGTGCCAGAGCAAACTGATCCACCGTCTATTCCTGTTAGTGATCTTTTCCCTTCTGGAGAGTTTCCCGAGGGTGAGATTCAGCAGTACAAAGACGAGTGAGTATATGTTATTTCTACTAAATTAACTCACTGCTACTAGGCTGTAAGCCAACTAATTTTTTTTGGCTATCTTTATTCGATAAAAAATATGCCCATACTTGTGACAATTTACAGAAAGTATATCTTAATTTTTGTTCCTTTAGTTCAGAGTTCTATGCATACATGTGTTTGTATGTGTTTATATGGTGGTCATGGGGTTGTCAAGCATCTTTGCCCCCATGCTTTTCAGTCATAATATACTGAAATTGCTACTTCATGTTTTTTGGTTTCATTTACATTTGGCGGTTGTAAATTCAAGTGTTTTCACCTATCAACAAAGATTTGTAAATTCTGAGATATTGGTACTTAAAGTTGGTGGTTGTATATCAGTAACTTATGGAGGACCACATCTGAAGAGAAGAGGGAATTGGAGCGCCTTGAAAAGCCATTATACAATTCAGTTCGCCGAGCTGCTGAAGTTCATCGTCAGGTTGCAATTTGTTATTATATGTACATGCATTACTGCTCGAACTGAAAAAAAAAAAAATTTATTATGTCAAGGATCGTAAAACTTAAATTTTTTTATCAGTAAAAGAGGATTTTATAGCAGTAAAAGAGGATTTTATAGATGATATAAATAGGCATAGCCCAAGTACACAGAAAACTTGAAAAGTACAGACAAACCAGTCTTTTAGGAACTGTATCAAACTGACTGCTTCAAGCTATTGAATTGTGAACTGATCTCATTTCTGGTTTGGTTCCCTTGAACCCCTCTATTTATTTGAATTGGATCAAACTGGAATGAACCAGTCAATGAACTGGTAACTGGTTGAATTGTAGATATTTCTATCAATTTTTTTGAAATGAAATTTACTTAAATCACATTCGTTAATTTCAAATGCTCTCTCTATCTCTAAATGAAGATGCAGGATTTTTTTTATATTCTTCGTCATGGTTCACTTATCAGTTTATTTTCAACATTGCATTGAGTTGAGGGTTGTAAGTTGTGATTAGGTTCGGAAATACATCAAAGGTATTTTGAAGCCTGGAATGTTGATGACTGACCTTTGTGAGACATTGGAGAATACAGTCCGTAAGCTGATATCCGAGAATGGTCTGCAAGCAGGCATTGCTTTCCCTACTGGATGCTCCCTGAACTGGTAAACATTTTTAATTCCAATATATGAGAGAAGTTTAATGATTTTAATTCTATTCATAGAATTTCATTTGTAGTCTAAGCT
Organism: Pterocarya stenoptera; assembly: GCA_003123785.1. Classification (NCBI taxonomy): domain Eukaryota; kingdom Viridiplantae; phylum Streptophyta; class Magnoliopsida; order Fagales; family Juglandaceae; genus Pterocarya; species Pterocarya stenoptera. The sequence goes on from QEOT01003035.1 coordinate 50,794, forward strand.
CTTTTCCTTTGTCAGGGTTGCTGCTCATTGGACCCCAAATACAGGAGATAAGACTGTGCTTAAGTATGATGATGTGATGAAGTTGGATTTTGGAACTCATATTGATGGTACTTCTACTTCGACTACATCCTTCTCTGATTATTTCAGTTTGTCTAACTTGTCTATGTTGGTAGAATTATACCCTTTGGTGCAACTTATCAAAAAAAAAAAATTATAGCCTTTGGTGCAATTTACTGCAATTCTTCTTGGCTGCTGTTATCAGTCATGATTTATTGATTGGTATGCAGGGTATATAGTTGACTGTGCATTTACAGTGGCATTCAATCCTATGTTTGATCCGCTTCTTGAAGCCTCCCGTGAAGCAACCAATACAGGTATCAAGGTACTGTATCTTCACTGAGGAATTCCATTGGCGAATGACTGGGAGATGTATGTTATTAAAATTTCTCTTGGGCTTCCTATATTCATGTTTGTTATGCCTATTAAATGAAAAATGGTCTGTGGATCATTCTTGTAAGTTTGCTGCATTAATTTAGCTTCTATCACTGATGAGAAGGATATTGATTAAGATTGTTCTCAACTTGTTTGTGATATAAGATGGCACCAACAGATGTAATTTAGTTTTAAGTTAAGATGCTAAGAGGGAGGGGATAGTAAGGCTGATGATGACAGCTCAAATTTGATAGCCCAAAATTGTTCCAAGTAAATTCTAATAAGATGTTACTGCTGAAAATGGTTGGATGTATGGAAGTGTTTAAAACTCTCTTTTTTTCCTCGTTTCATGTCTTTATGTAATTTAGGTTGATGTCATAAATAACATATAAATGGCTTTTCTCTTTTGGGTTGTCTTTCATATGCTCACTGCAATGCACCCTTCACTAATTCTGAAAATCATTAATACCAACATCACAGTTTACTGTGTTACTGATGGTTGTGTAATTGCTTAGGAATCTGGAATTGATGTACGACTTTGTGATGTTGGGGCTGCAATTCAAGAGGTGATGGAATCATACGAGGTTGAAATTAATGGAAAGGTGTATCAAGGTACGACAATGGTGGATATTTTTTTAGTTGTCAAATTTTTGTATCTTGATTGGTTTGTGTATAAATATTTATTATACTTGCACCATATTTATAGGTAATTTGTTAGAATCTTCTTTTCTCTTTTTCCTTCTCCAACCTTTGGACCTTTGATATTGGGGATAGCAAAATAGACAACACACCACTAACTCAAAGCATGTGTTATATACGTTGACATGTAAGACTTTGGCAATTGTTGGCAGTTAAGAGTATCCGAAACTTGAATGGACATAGCATTGGGCGCTATCAGATCCATGCTGGGAAATCTGTCCCCATCGTGAAAGGAGGGGAGCAGACAAAAATGGAAGAGGGTGAATTTTTCGCAATAGAAACTTTTGCATCAACTGGTAATACTTTGGTTGTGATTGATATCTGACAGAAAATAGATAGCAGTTGGTGCACACTGGCCTGCAGTGCAATTAATCATTTGTCATGTTCAGGAAAAGGATATGTCAGAGAAGATCTAGAATGCAGCCATTACATGAAAAATTTTGAAGCAGGCCATATACCATTGAGGTTGCCCCGGGCAAAGCAACTCTTGGCTACAATTAACAAGAACTTCTCCACGTTGGCCTTCTGCAGACGGTATTTGGACCGCCTGGGGGAGACTAAATACCTTATGGCGCTGAAGAATTTATGTGACACTGGCATTGTGCAGGTACTTGTCACCAATTGGTTTGTGTATGCTTTTTTTTTTTTTTTTTTNATTATACTCACCTCTTGTTTTTGGCAGCCTTATCCTCCTCTCTGTGATGTTAAGGGCAGCTATGTATCTCAGTTCGAGCATACCATCTTACTTCGGCCAACCTGTAAAGAGGTCATATCCAGGGGCGATGACTATTGATGGGGAGACAATTCAGTTTTGGCACTGAATGAATATCTGGATTTATGTTCCAAGTCTGTTGAATGTCTTGTTGTTTATTTATTTATTTACCATGTTTGTTTCTCAACTTAAAAACTTTAATGAACTTGCTGAAAGTAAAGTATACAGTTCGTTAGGTATTCACAATTCAGAGTTCGATAGATAAGACACTCGAGAGTCGAGATGCCTGTTATTCGTTTGTATCATCGATTCCCCCACCTCATAATATTATCGAATTAAATCAGGGATTTGAAGTCGAAAAGAAGGCTTGTTTTCTGCATTTACCAGACCTTCCAAAGAATATATTCATTTTGATGATTTGAAAATCTGGTTAAATAGATGATACAACCCTAGGGCGGTCTTCGTACGAGCGTTCTCAACATTTCGTTCTGAAAAATATTCTATAAAAGAGATGCCCTTTCCACCACGTCAATTATCTTTGATACAATATATATACCTTTTGATCAGAATAGCGCCCTCAAAAAAGCAATCTTACGATCTTAGACGAGCTGTTAATAAATTGTTTGTAAATACTAGTAGTAATGAAGTAGTCTTAGATTAATTTAGCAAACACAGATTAAAAAAAAAACACTAGTAACATGTTTCCACCACAAAACAGATCAACTGATATTCATATAAATTATGAGTAATGCTATGTAATCGTGGAATATGTAAATGTTGTGCAGCAGATTCTATTAAATTTTTTCTTTTTCAGACGTGTTTGTATATATTCACTTTTTTCAAAATAATTACATAACGCTTGCGCACTGGAACTCAGGTTTCATAAATTATTGTTATTACTATTCCTCTCTATTTTATATATCAAAACTAGACCTGCTCTGCACTCACTCTCAGTACAACACGTTGAATCCATATTCTATTATTATGAAGTATGATCTGAAACACGAGAGCATAAAATATATCTCCATCAACAAAAAGAAACTTCAACGGTGGATCAAGAGGATTTGGAACAACTCTTGCCATCTTGAACTCTCCCATTCAAAAAAATATTAACTATAAAGCCTATATGGCATAGGAACAAAATCAGGATTGAAACCTGATATGAAGAAATTATGTCAAGTACAGCGTAGCTTGAATGTTGCCTACCATGGAAGAACTAAATATGAGATAGGTACCCAAAAACATTTCCCTCATGCGCCTTTTCAATTTTTATGCACCCTCAGACAAAACCCAACCAATTATACTGCATTTTTCTTGTTTCTAAAGCTCTCCTTCAGCAATGTAAATTTCTTCTTGCACTGGTTCACAGTCTTCCCAGGCACCGCTGCTGCAACTCGTTCCCAACGCTGATTGGCTTCCTTTGGGAAGGTTTTTAAAGCCTGAACCAGTGCCCTTTCTTGTACAGCAGACCACACATCTTGCTCTGAACTCGATGAAACCCCATTTGCCGCAGTTAAATCAGAAGCATTCTGGTTGTTTGTGCTTCTGGTTAAAGACCCTTCCGAACTATTATTCTTTAGAGCACTGCTTTCAGAACCCTGACTTGTCGATACCCCTTCTATTTCCTCTCTAGTTGTAAGTGGAGATGTAATGGACGGTGCAGGTTTTCTCTTCTCAATAAAGGAATCAAATGCTTTGGAAGCGTCAGGCTTCTGGAGAAGAACCGTTTTGGTTGCCTTCAGAATCTCTTCCACAGATCTACCTGTTCCAATGTATTCTGAAACAACCTCCCACCTACGAGATATTCCTTTGGGATATTTCTGCATACCCTTTTTCAAAAGCTCAATTTCTTCTTTGCCCCAAGGTTTCTCCTTCTTCTCAAAACTGTTTAATGAGACATTACCATTGGACTCTACTGTACCATTCTGCTGTTGAGTTTGTCCATGTTCTTTCTTACCCTTAGAATCATTTTTATATCCATCTGCATCTCTGAGAACTTTTGCAAGGTCTATTCCTTCTTTCCGCTCCATCATGTCGCATAAAGTCCTTAGCTGCTTGATATCAAGTGACATACAAAGACTTTCAACATCATCCTCAGAAAGATCAAGCAAATGCTGTGATACAACAGGCCTTGAAAGTGTTCTAAGACGAGCCCTTTCTTTGCGTAGGAGTTTCTTCTCCTTCTCTTTCTCCTTCTTTTGCTGTGAAGCCACTTCTGCAGCTCGTCTTTCCTCCTCCTCTTTCTGACGTCTCTCCTCTTCAGCTATCCTAGCAGCTTCTTCCTCCTGCAACTTCTTTGCAAGAAACTTAGCCTCTTTTTTCCTCTGCTTCTCAGCTCTCTCCTCTTCCTTTCTCCTCAGTATTCTTGGGTCTCTTTTATAGGCATTGTCAACAAGTACACGTATCCGTGTACATTCTTCCTTCCTAGCCTTTTCTGAGAGTTTTGCATTCTGCCTCTCCATCCACCGCTTATGGTCACGAGACTCGGCTTGCTCCAAATCAAACTCATCAGCATGTGGGAATTCTCTCCAACTTTTAAAGCTATACCAAAAGTTATAGAAACTATCCACTTCTTTTAACAGAGTATTCTCATCACCTAAAAATGGGATTGGTTGGTTAACAGACCACCTCCCGTTTCTCAAAAAAGCTGGACCGAACACCTTGAAGAAGTCCTGTGGGGCACAGTCAGTGGGAATGTCATCATCAAACTCATCTGTCGAGTCATATATTCTTCTCCTGACGGGATCCATTAACACCTCATATGCTTCCTGGATGGACTTAAAATGGTTTTCTATTTCATCCTTCTTTGCTTGTTTTGCGGCTTCTGTTTCCTCAGCAAGAAGAAGAGCAGCCTGTTTGTCAGGATGATGCTTCAGAGCAGTCTCACGGTAGCTTTTTCTTATCTGCTCCTCAGTGGCAAGATATCTTAAATGGCTCAAACCCAATAATGCATAGTGATCTTGTTGCTTCGCTCCAGCACCAGATTTCTTTTTCCCTTTGCTGCTATATGAATCAGATGATGGCACAAATGTCTGGCCCTTATCATCGACTACCTTTTGATCATCATCATCTGCCTCTTTCTCCTCACAACCAAGGAGCCTGAGAGCAGCAGCATGGAAAGCATGCCCAGCAGGTTCGTACCTTGGAGCCTTGACAGGAAGGCAATTCGAATAGACATAGATTGGCTGTCCATCTACGATCTCTTCTGAGTATGAAATCAACCGAAACTTCGTACAGACAGCCATGACGGTCAAAAAAGCCAATATCGATATGCGGGACTAGCTACACTTCAGTTCAGAACCGTACCCTGTTTAATCAGAATTTAAACAATGTCCAACTGCAATAGAAAGGAAGTTTATCAATCAAAACTTTTCACTTATGATGCATAAGCTACTATAGTGCAGAGAAAATAATACTTGTGCAGTTTAGTAGCTTCACGAGAACATGAAAATATATTGGTGGCATAAGGCATGAGTTTTGAGCGGGGTAAGTACTGAGCAACAAAAAGTGTATGGCATGTCCATTTGAAAATCCAACCGATGGAAAAATTAAGAAACTCGTGATCCTACCAAGGATCATTGAGCAATGAAAATTAATATTGAGGATTGAAAAAAAAAAACCCTAAAAAGCTTAAGACTAGCATTCTTAGCACCTGGCATATATGCATGTGAACATAGCAATATTGGACAAAAGGTCAAGCCGTCGCTGTTGAATAAAAAAATCACAATAAAAAAAAAATCATAATCGATGAAATTTCAGGGAAAGCATATGCATTATTTGAGAATATCTAATAAAAAAATTCAAGTAAAAAACACAGCCAGTTAAGATCAAACATAAACTAAATAAAAACAATCTGATTCTCTATTTGGTAGATTCCATTCCATATTTCTGGTCATATGTATTTTGCATGCATCGGGGTCCGCCGCCCACAGGGTGGATTAACTGGACCAAAAAGGGGAAGGGAAAAAGAAGAAGAAGAACAACAACAACAAGACTAAAGAGAGAATGAAAAAGTAAACTAAAACAAACATACCTTGAGAGAAATAGAGAGGGAGAAAGATTGAGACTTTGCCCTTTGTAGGGCTTTTCAGTTGATCGGGATTGAGAGTTTCAGCGTCCGTCTCTCATAATAACATTCTGAGGGGGGCAAGAGATGGCTTTATTTTGCCCTAATGAAAACGAGTCGGACTGTTTACTTTAGGGCTGTCTCTGAATCTCTGATATTTTGGGTCTGTTTTGGGGCATTTTGAAGTTGGCCCAGCTTACTTATAAGAGAAAAATGTCCCAGATATTTCACGTTTCAAATTTAAATTAATATTCATTAAAATAAAAGATTAACTAAATACAATCTAAAAATACGTAAATCTCGCACACTTGCTATTAAAAAAATAGCATACTATAATTTTTTGTCGATCTCAAATTTGACCATTTTTTTAAAAAATGTATGAGATTTGCATATCTTAAAATTTTACAAGTATTTTTTTCAAAACAAAATGTTCATTAGTGAAGTATTAGGAAAATTATCTTCTTAGGTCGATGTAGAGCACACTTAATAAATTTTTTATATAATGTAATTTAATTTTAAAAATAAATTTTAAAATTTGAATTTTACAAATCAAATCTTATCTAGGAGTGAATTCAGTCTGGTCCATAAGAGATTTTTGGGACTAGATCGAACCCCTTTGATCTAGGATTCTCCAAGATTGAACTCCCATATGGACCAGACTAGACTAGAACCATTCGGTCCAACCGGTTCGACCCAATACCAAGCAAAATTTGTTTCATTTTTATTTTTTTGCAAATAAATTAATAAATAAATATTTAAATTACTAATATTAAAATTAAGCTAATTCTTAATGTGGATTAAGTAATTAAAAAATATTTAATTATAAATATATTTATGATGTCGATAGTTATAATTTAGACTTTAACATTCATAATCATTAATAATGACCTATATTAAAAATTAAGATTCTAACATTTTATATATCATATATAGTTAATGAATATTAAATAACTTCATTGTCCATAGATTATTAATGCCTGCTTACAACTTTTGTATCTTAGAAAAAATTACCTAGTTATTTTAATTAAGTGTAAATAGTAAAATATGTATGAATGTATAATGTATCTATATATAATGACATAAATTATCATATGATTTATGATATATTATTAATTAATAGTATATATTATTTAACATTTTATATGATTAATGATAATATATTAGATAAAAATTACATAATTAACTTATATAATTATTATATAAAATAAGTATATATATAATATTTTAAAAATATATATAGTTCGGTCGGTTTTGATTTGATCAAAAACTTACAAACCTCAAGACGAGAGAATTTCTCATAAATGGATGATCGAAATCGACCAAACCTATTTTCGGTTGGACAAAAATTTTACGGCCCTAATCTTACCATCCTAAGAATATGAATGGTGTAATCCGGATAAAATAACATCACCCATTAATAATCAGATCGAAATTGGATCAGCACTACAATTTAATATTTATTTTTATCGTAGTCTAACTTTTATATTAAATATTCCATCAATATAATATTCAATTGACTTGAATTAAGAAATGAATTTTCAGTTATAAAATGCTTAAATACTGTATATTTAAAAATATATATATATGAAATTTATATAAAAAGTTTATTTTTTAATAATAAAATTTAATCATTTTAAAAAAATGTGCTTTGTACAATTCATGATCATCCATGCCAATAACTTACCTACACCCGTTAAGAAACGACGAACGTGATGAATTAAAACTAACATAATTATTACTTCCCCATTGGAGGCCGAATACCTTATACCTAATTATTTATTATTATTATAATATTATTATTACCTTTATTTTATTCTCTTACTAAGAGAACAAAACTGTCAGAAAGGTGTGAAATCTAGGGAGGCGTTTATGGCAGAAGAAGGAGAGGGAGAAGAAGAGGAGGAAGTGGAGACGCAGGCCACTCAGACCATTTTTATCTTCACCTAATACCCACGGCCACAGGCCCAAATCCAACTTTTATACACGAAAATCGATAGCTCCTCCGGGTGGCTTGTGGCGAGCGAAGGGGATAGCCCCTCCCCCCCGGCGGCGGGTATCTTCCTCGGTTACATCTTCGTTCGTATCACGCAGGAAAAAAAAGGGTCTTTTGTAACGAATTATGGGCAAAAAGGCCGCCTCATCTCCCCGGACCACCGGGTGGCGCCGCTTGAAGAGGTCTATTGAGTCTCCGTCTCCGCCGGTAGGAGGAGCCGGATCGCCCCCGAACAACAACAACAACTTGATAGGAGCAAGTGTAGGGAAGGGGAAGAAGAAGACCGGAGGAGCGAAGCTGTGGATGAGATTCGACCAGTCGGGCCGGTCCGAGCTGGTTGAGTTGGACAAGAGCGCCATCATTCGGCGTGCCGCTATTCCCGCTAGGGATTTGAGGATCCTTGGCCCTGTCTTCTCACATTCCTCAAGTATCCTTGGTAATTTCAATATTCTTTGTCTGATAAATTTTATCAATATGAAGTTTTTGAATATGTTTATTAGTTGTTCATTTTTACGATTGCTCTAGCTATAAGTTTAATTGATATGGTAACATCAAAGATATGAAAGCGTGGTGGTTTAAAACTTAACCTTTTAAAAAAATATGTCTTTTTACTTGTAAAAAATATCTTCTTGGAAATGTTGGCGTGCAGATTTGGAAAGGGTCTGTTTACCATTTTTTTTCTTCAGAAAATAGAACTTTACGCAGTTGTGCTGGCTAGTTTCCATTTGTGGGAATGCTTTGGTTATATGCATTTCTTATCATCTGTTAAGGACATATACTTGTTGAAATGAGCGAGTTTCATTGTGCTTGTTCCTTTTTCTTATAAAAAAGAAATGAATGAGTTTCAGTGCATTCGACGAAAATATGCAATTGTTTTACCGGATGCACGCAAGAACCAACCTTACTTTAATCAATTACTGATCATCAACATCTATCTTCTCACTTAATATGAATTTCGGATGCAATAATGCGTACGTTGCTTTTTAGATGTTTAAACAAAATCTTGTGCTACTAAATTGATAAACTCTGTTGCAGTTGTTATCAAAGTTATCTTTGAGCAGTCTCTGCCTTCTGGTTGCTGCTAGCATTTGTAGTGGGTGATTCTGACGATGAAAATGAACTAAGTTATCTTATGTTTCCTTGCAGCTAGGGAGAAAGCCATGGTTGTCAATTTAGAGTTTATAAAGGCTATAGTTATGGCTGAAGAAGTGCTGTTGCTTGATCCTCTTCGTCAGGAGGTTCTTCCATTTGTGGATCAATTAAGACAACAACTTCCTCATAGAAGCCCATCCCATGCAGCAGGCCACAGAGATGAACAAGATAATGAAATGCGTGTTTCTACAGGCAGACAATGGTTACCTGTTCCAGAAGCCACTGAAGGTTTGCAGTGTGAGCTTCCTTTCGAGTTTCAGGTTCTGGAGATTGCATTAGAGGTTGTCTGTACATATTTGGATTCCAGTGTGGCAGACCTCGAGAGAAATGCTTACCCTGTGTTGGATGAACTGGCCATGAATGTTAGCACCAAGAATCTTGAACACGTGAGGAGTCTGAAAAGCAATCTTACCCGTCTGCTTGCACGTGTTCAAAAGGTATTCTTGTTGATTAACATTCAATTTTTTCTTTTTTTAACCCCAAAGGGTTGGCCCAAGTGGTGACGGCCTTGATCTTGGGTTATCACTCCCTTCAAGGTCTAAGGTTCAACACCTCATGAGTGCAAACAATTCTTTGGGGCCACAATTCCCAGTGAAAAGTCAGCGATTTAATCAGTTCTGTGTAGGAAAACTTCCGAATGTGTGGTGCACGGGACCGGGATTTACTCTGTAGGGATGGGTCCGAAGGGCCTTGCCTTGGAGAGCTTCCCTGACATAAAAAATAAAAATAAAAATCATTTTTCAAGAAGAAATTATTAGTGAAAGATTAGTTGATGTGAGGTATCATAAAAAATGTTATCTCCTCTTTTTTTTTTCTCTGTCTAGATGTCTCTTTCTTTATATATGTATTTATCTGTGGGTCCAAAGGGCCCTGCCTTGGAGAGGTTCCCCGACATCAAAATATATATATGTATTTATCTAGCTATCTGTCTATTTTATCACTACATTGGAGAAATGTTTGTATTTGAAATAAGTATATATTTCCTTAGAGATGTTTATGATTTTTTCTATTTTTCATCTTTTTGTAACATATCATCTATAACGAGGAGAACATTCTATCTAATGTCAGGTAAGGGATGAAATTGAACATCTTTTAGATGATAACGAAGATATGGCACATTTGTATCTGACAAGGAAGTGGATCCAGAATCAGCAATCCGAGGCTTTACTTGGAGCTGTGGCTTCGAATAGCATAGTTACTGCTTCTCCCCGTCTTCGTCGACTTAGTTCTACCAGAAGTGGAAGTTTAGTGACTAGCAACTTTCAGAATGATGATGATGTAGAGGATCTGGAGATGTTGCTTGAAGCTTATTTTATGCAGCTGGATGGAACTCGTAACAAGATATTGTCTGTGAGTATTCCCCTTTTGGACCATCACACTGGTATATGTCATGTATTTTAAACTTAATGTATCAAAGGCATGCTTTGTTACTTTGTCAAATTTGATCGAGTATTTGATAGATAAATGTAATGTAGTGCTGTCATTTGATTCTTTACACATTACTCTTTTGGGTATTTGGATGATTTCAGACCTTGTGAGAGTTTAACTTGGACAAATCTGGAGCTAATAGAACCTTTGGGACCACACGGAAATCCATGTTTGAAACAATTCAAATTGGGGAAGAAAGGGGAGAGTAGATTAACCCGTTAGATACCTATCTGTTAATAGAACATTTTTATCTCCTTTTGATGGACATACACTAGGAATTGATGCTAATGGGCTTTGTGCTAAGCTCTTGTACATTAACATGATAAAATGAATTATCAAAACTTATTTCTTATATGGGGCAAGATAGTGATAGGTGTTTGATCAAAAGGGCTACTTTTTTCATGTTTTAACTGTTTTTTGCTGACTAAAGATAAATCTTTAGGCCCAAAGTCATGGTTGTGATGACTATTTTGATGGTGTAGTGGGTTCTTATAATATCTTAAAAAGTTGGGTTATTCAGGAGAGGATGTTGTAATTATTTTATAGCTTGTACAAAATTATCCTATGGGTGTGCAAGTATGGTTTTGCGAAGGAGCCAGTATAGAATGGGATGTATGTTGATCTATCAAAGAGTTTTTTATTCATTTAACTGTGAATCTTGCTTATTTATTAGAAAAAATCTATTTACAAGCCTCATTTTTTACACACCCAACACACCGCTGACGTGGAAGGCTTTTCCACATCAGCTATGTTAAAAAATGATTGGTGTTTTAGCTTTTTTAAAGTTGTAATGGGTCCCACAACAAGTGGCGTGCTAACACCCCAGCTTGTGTCTAGCAAAACTGGTACTCAACGCATCGAAGCAAAAAAAAAAAAGAGGCANCAGAGAAACGAGAAATGAGCATGGATGGTGCTCCAACGCTGTTCACAATGACACAAAGCTGTGGGCATGGAAATCGGTGCTTGCTATCTTTCCGTCGGATGCTCTGTTTTGAGAAACCAAAAACAGGGCTGGGCGAGGTTCCTTTGGTTGGGCACGGTGAGGCTTGCGTGGTGGTTCCTGGTGGCGTGGTTTTGGAGGTTGGTGGAGGAGGCTTTAGTGGTAATGGTGCGAGGAGGTTGGTGGTTGCCGCAGAAGAGGCTCACGGTTTGTTCAAGATGGTGCAAGGCAGAACCATGCATGGAGATGCTGGTCTCACGAGGTTGTGTTTCTACATGCAGGTGGCTGGTCTGAGTTGTTCGTAGTGCATCAATGTGGTGGCTGTGGGTGGTGTCAGACTGTGTGGTGGCTGTGGGTGGGTGAGTGGTGTTGGACGCACGACTGCATGGTGGTTGTGGTAGCAGTGTCGGACTGGTTGGCGTCGGGTTTGGTGGCTGTGTCGGGCTGCCTGCCGTTGGCATTGGAATGGCTGTGTCTGTGGCTGTGGCGTCGGGCTGCCTGCGTCATGCTGCTGGCGTGGGATGGCTGGGCGGCGATGGGAGATAGCAGCAGGTAGCAAAAGAGAAGGGAAAGACGTAGGGTATTTTAGGTGTTCTGATGTAGTCATCCTCATTGTGTTATAGTGTATATTGCTGACGTGTCAAAATATTATTGGCTGCTGATCTAAAGGCTAAAACTGACATGACCGCTCCAAAGCGAAACTCTTTGAAATTTACTTGATCTCTCCCTTACTGTTTTTACTGGGTTTGCAGGTTCGGGAGTATATTGATGACACAGAAGACTATGTCAACATCCAACTTGACAATCAGCGGAATGAACTTATTCAACTTCAGTTGACATTGACCATTGCATCATTTGCTATTGCTGCTGAAACCTTGATAGCCGGGCTGTTTGGTATGAACATCCCTTGTCCATTGTACAATATGGACGGGATATTTGGGTTCTTTGTTGGAGGCACTTCAGCTGGTTGTTTGTTGCTATTCCTGCTTGTTTTAGGATATGCCAGATGGAAGAAGTTGCTTGGTTCATAGTCCACCTTCTATCATATTCACTCAAGTTTTTAATATTTGAATATCACCATCTTTGAGAATCTTATTTCTGGGTCGTATTAAAGGAAGTCATTCAAGTGACATTCTATAGTTGGGAGCCCCGGAGCCAGTATCAAATTTCTTTTGATACATGCAAAGGTACATAAAAACTAAAAGGGTATATTTTGATGTGGCTGATGCAACTTCCTCTTGACTTTATTTCTTTGTATATGATAAGAGTTGCTATAAAATCTACTTCGGACTTATTTTGGAGGATAGATAGGTGATTATGATCATTGTCCTATAGCCAGACATCATATCAATTATTTCATCTTACGTTGACATGTCCGAATATAGTCAGTATGATTGTGTTGGCAGTTTCTGACCTTTAATGTCATTGCATGAAATTGACTTCCAGCATTTCTTCTGGAAATCGAACTTTTTACATATTTTGCCAGCATAATCAAAATTATATTTAAGGTCGAATGGAGAGAGGTCAGAGGTGACACTCAAAAGGGAAGGTTTGCATACCAAACTGGATGGTAAATTCCTGGCGGAATGCTGACAGATTTTCTGTGCCAGAATTCTGGTGATTAAGATTTGATTGGCAATTTCCTTCCATGTTGTCTGTACAGTACAGCTCTATACTAGAGTAGTTTAAGTGATCGTAAAAGCTAGAAAGTGGAATTGCTAGATCTGTGGATTTGATATCTTTTAGTGGGTGTTGATGTCCCAAACGAGTAGATCGAC